>VZQC01000502.1:4069-86809 GCA_009823505.1 Rhizomys pruinosus
TATATATTTTTTGTACAAGATTATGTTATAAATTGAATCTAGACTCGTGTCCCCCTCCAAACCCCCCACCCCACCAGATTCACCCTTTCAATCAGTTCTTTGATGCAGTCTTTTCTGTTGGTGGTGTTGCTGTCTTTCTTTCCAATATGCATCACTCTCAACAAGAAATATTTACAACTATGTTATTGGCGTTAGCATCCACAGATGAGGGATACCATTTGTCAGTTGTTTTTCTGGGACTGTGTTACTTCACTTACCATAATATCTTCTAGTTCCATCCATTTACTTGCAAAGTTTATGATGTTGTCTTTTTTTACTTCTGCATAGGACTCCATCGTGTAGATGTACCACATTTTCTCTATCTACTTGTCAGCTGAGGGGCATTTAGGTTGGTTCCAGCTTTTTGCTGTTGTGAATAGAGCTGCAATAAACATACCTGCGCATGTATCTCTTCGGTAAGATGAGTCTTGTGGATATATACCCAGGAGTGGTATGACCGGGTCAGGTGGTAAGCTCATTTTGAGTCTTCCAAGGGTTATCCACACTGTTTTCCATAGTGGCTGTACAAGTTTACATTCCCACCAGCAATGGATGAGTGTTCCCCTTTGCCACAACTTCTCCAGCACTTGGTATCAATTGTTTTCTTGATCCTAGCCAGTCTTATAGGAGTGAGATGATATCTTAAAGTGTTTTTTTTTTAAATTTGCATTTCCTTAATTATTAGCGATGTACAACACTTTTGTACATTTCTACATTTTTCTACATTTGTGATTCGCATCAGAATACAGGCAAAAAAGGGAAACCCACATGCCAGGGACATGACAAAGGGACAACATGGAAAAGGTGCAGGATAATTCCACATCAAGCTCTACCAGCTTTGTAGGAGATTGCTACCCTGGGATCTCCCTGGGTGTGACCCAAGAAACAGATCTTAGAGGAACAATTTCAGACATATTCAGAGAAATTAAAGAATTTAAAGAACAAGTCAGAGAACTAAGGAGAGAGAATGAAAAACTCAAGAAGGACCTAGAGGGAGTCAATGACAAACTTTGGAAAAAAACTAAAGGGAACAAGGAAGATATAATAATGAAAATGGGAAAAAGGATAAAATTGGAATTTTGCTAATCAATAAAGAATAGTTACAAGTTTTGGCATAAAATATTTTATATTCATAATAATATCTATATAAAATGTACTGTACCTTTTTGTGTATACAATATATTGTCATATAGGTTTATGTACATGTTTGCATAATATAGTATAATGTAATTTACAAAACACTATATATGCTGCTAACTATGTCTTGATGGTGAAATAATATATAAACACTGTACATTACAGTCAATTCACTAAAAAGCAATAGGTTATAAATTAAACTAACAGGAGTTAATATCTGTAATTACAAACGTGGGTATTCAAATAACTATGTAGTGATGTGGATATGTTGATTTAAAGCATAAGAAACATACAATAGAAAACTTAAATTGTAATTAATTTTAACAAACCTTAACATTTAATATAAACTAAATTGCACAATAGCAATCATTTTATCACTTGTTGCTGATTTCTGGTAGACAGTGTTGAGAATATTTTTGGAATTTAATTTAGTACATTAAAATGAAATTTTAACATGTCCTACTTTGTTCCTTAGTAATTGCATTAATATTGCCCTTGCAGCACTTTTGTAACATACTTTGCTTTGTTGGATACAGAACTTTAAAGCAACTGTTTTTTTAATAGAATATTTTCTTCATATACATAGACTAATTTTTATTGTGAAATAATTTTTTTAAATGGCATTGTGTAGTAACCTTCTCCTGTCCTGCCAAAGAAGTTCATGTCACAGCTGAGAAATGGAGGTGAGTAGACTTCAAAAAATCAGCACACAGACACCGAGAGTAGGGTGAAAAGCAAGGAGATTATGATCTCCTGAAAACTCGTTTTAATCAGTTGGAACTATATATATATATATATATATATATATATAGTCTCTGCCCTTCTGTGAATGTGCCAAGTGTTGCTCACTGGCCTCGATCACTGACTCGACTGTTGTTGCCATGGTTAACGTCTGAGAACAAGTTAGACCTATTCATCAGGCAAAGTGATAATCACATTGGTGTGTAGGTGCATAACACTCTACATATTTCCACCCCTTTGCTTTTAAAAAGAGCAACAAACATAGTGGGAACCTGAGTGCATAGCTCAGACATTGTTGACCCCACCTCTAGCATTCCTACATTTAACTGTGCCTGTCTTAGGTCGTCCTGATTAGCAGGGATCTTACCTGTCATTGGCTAATCACCCACCTAGGAAAGAAGGTAGGAACAGTTTGTCTGGGTGGGAGTAGAGACATGGGGATTTATCCTCGCGAGTCATAAATGGTAGAGAACCAAATGCAAACTACATCATCAGGAAGGACTCAATGAGGGCCTCTATTGATGACAGTAGTCAGGACCTGGGCCATGGTCTCAATAACTCCTTAAAAATGGAGCAGGCACCTGAGGAGAAGAAGACAGAGGCTGGTGGTGGTGTTGGTGCACACTGGCAGGATGTGCTGAAGGGGCAGAGGAGGGCAAGAAAGCCTCAAGTGACAAGGGGCAAGGGGTCAAGGATAGCCCACATCTTGGACCTGACCTAGATAACAAAAAATAATTTAAATAAACCAGTCATGTATTCAACTGCCTAGGACTTTAATTGAGCATGCAAAACAAATAGTAAACATTTTATAAAAAGATATCTACAGTATTCAAATTTTTGGCCTATCAATACATTTTTAAATATTCATATTTTAAAGTTTGCATGTGCATATGTAGTCTGGCCTGCCAAAATGAATAATTCTGTGCACATAAAGGATGGAAACTTTTTTTTTATTTTTTATTTTTTTTATTTCTGTATGTGTATGAATGTACTGTCTGCATGCAAGTCTGTGCACCCGTGTCGTGCAACGCCGCGGAGGTCAGAAGAGGGTCTCAGATTCCCCTGGAACTGGAGTTCTCCTGGAATTGGAGTTTCAGATGGCTCTCGGCCGCCATGTGGGTGCTGGGGATCGAATCCGGGTCCTCTGTAAGAGCGGTCGGCGCTCTTAACCGCTAGGCCATCTCTCCAGCCCAAGGATGGAAACTTAAAGTGGCCACTTCTTTTGACAGAACCCACATGAGACAATTACAATGATTGATAACCACACACAAAAACTTAGACCGAGAGGACACTGGACACACTTCACATACAAAATCTTAGATGCATGAAAAACATGACAACATGTATCTTGGACACATGGAAAGACAGTCACCATAAACACAAACCATGAAAAGGTTGGGTTCTCTTTTTCTCAGTTTTTGATGGCATCACAGAGGCTTCCTGGAGGTTCCCCTTCTTCTCCTGTAGCAAACTACAGCTGTTATGAGGATCAATTGTCCATGTCCAAATAGGGTTGAACTTTTTTCAAGGGTACCCACAGCAGCATCCCTGAGGATTCTGGAAAGATACAAGCAAAGTCTTGGCCTTGTGTTAATAGGGGGTTGGGGCTCTTCCATTGTGAGAACAAAGGGTCCTTCCATCTGACAAGAGGGAGGGGGTGGGATGGGGGAGAGTACCCTAATGCTTATAAGGTGGTGAAATTCCATGTCCATCAAACGTAAGGAAGTTGAGCATAAAGAAGGTCTCTGTAAGGAGGAGGTGGGGCTCTTTAGGGGAGGAGAAGGGCCTGAGTCTAGAGAGATGTTTCTTGATGGAGCAATTAGACCACTCAATGATGGCCTGGTCCCAAAGATTATATGGAATACCAGTGGAGTGTTTAATGTTCTAAGAAGAAAGAAAGACATTGTAGGGACCGGAAGTATATGCTGGGCAGTTGTCAGTTTTGAGTTCCCAAGGAACTCCCATGAGTAGCATTACCATTTTCAATGCCTTAATGGCATGGGACACTCTTTCCCCTGACAGAGGAACAGCATAAATAAACCTGGAGAAATTGTCAACAGTTACATGGATGTATTTAAGTTTACCAAAGGCTGGAATGTGCGTGACATCCGTTTGCCATAAAGATTTGGGGGTGAGACCGCGAGAGTTAACACTGGAGCACTGGAAGGGGCCCAGGGGGGCCAAGGGGCGCATGCCAAGCAGGAATGGGAAAGTTGCTTACATTGGGAGAGAGAGAGAGCTTGGTGTATTGTTGATGAGTTGACAATGGGGAGAGATGGAAACGCTGATGGAGTGCACAAGCCTGTTCTAGGGGGTGTAGATCAGCAGATAAGAAAACGGAATCAACCCCAGCATTGTCCTCAGCAATATCACCCACCCCTCAGGCCTGTGTGGGAGTGAACATGTTCAATGAACCAAGGATAGGCATTGTGTTCAAGGAGATCCTTGAAAGCGAGCAGAATGACGTCCAAAGGGGAAGTGGAGGCATTTATGGTGGAGAAAGGGAGGGACTTGAGAGCTTGTACTGCATATTGACTGTCAGAGAAAATTTTCAAAAGGGAGTCTTGTGCTGAGAAGAGGGCTTGGGTGATTGCAAGGAGCTTGCCAAGTTGAACAGATCAAGGATTTGGATGTAGAAAGCAAATAGGGTCATAAAGGCGGTGGGGGCATGGAGGATGGACTGGGATTTAGGGAAAGAATGTGATTGGAAATCAACAGTAAGCAATGGAAGGGCCTGCAATCTCTTATCACATGGAAAATGGTTGTCAAGAATACCAGAGTAAACCTACATAAGGATTTGAAATAGGGAATTGTCTTTCCATAGTAAATTAATTTTAGAGGTAGGAAGTGGCAGAATAATTCTATCAGGTTCAGTATGGTAGATTTGATTGCAATAGGATCGACTTTTGAATGCAAGCACTAGGAGGCTTTCAATAAAGGGAGTAATTTTGTGGCAGTCACTTTGTGAGGGGTGAAGCCAGAAAAGACCCTTTTGCCAAATTGCCCCAAGGACTTCCCCAGCAGTCCTTAAGACAAGAACAGCTATAGGCTTATTAGGTATGTGGATAGGGCAAACAGGCAGCTTTTGATATCATTGATTATGGACCTAGCTTGGGGACTGATATCAATTACTTCAGAGGGGGATCACTTTCTTTTTAAAAGGGAGAAAAGGGGTTCGAATCTGGCAGGGGGTAATGAGAGAAAAGGCTTGAGCAGATTGATATTGCCACAGAGTTTTTGGAGATCATTGAGAGAGTACTTGTCCTTGAGGTGGATGTGAGGGTTAAGGGGCTTGACAAATTTAGAGATATGGAAGTCTAGAAACTGATAGGACTGTGTGAGTTGTATCTTGTCAGAGGAACTATGAAAGTTGAGAGACTGTAAAGAAGAAATTAAATCAGGAAGGACTGTTGTGCTCAATCCGCCATGATAATGCAAGAAGGATGCCGGGGGGCCACAAATAGTAGTAGATATAAATTTTAATTGAAGGTTAGTTACAAACAAGGAGAAAGGAAACCAAAACAACCAGCAACCAAGTCAAAGACAAAGCAGATGATGCATTGGGCGGAGCACACTCCCATGGGACTGGAGGGCAGCAGCCCCCGAGACCTGATCCCTCTTAGTTTTTATTCCCAGCTAGGGGATTTCCACCATGATTGTGGTGACCCATCCTCTGATTGGTGGGGTCTCGGTGGTTGTGGACCAGGCAGTCTTCCATTGGATATGTCCACCTGCTCTGGACTTTCTTTGTTCTCATTGTTTTACCTGGTCTGGACTTTCTCTTGTTTTTGTCTATAGAGCATCTAACTGCTGCCCTCCAGTCCTTTACACTCTTTTTAGGGTGTATATGTATATTCTAATCTGCTTTCAATTGCCGTCATAAAAACACTGACCAAAATTAAATAGGAACTAAAGGCTTCATTGTGCTCACTATCACAGTCCATCATCAAGGGATGACAAGGAAGGAACACAGGGCAGTAACCTTGGGCACAGACCATACAGGTATGCTACTTACTGGCTTGCTCACCTGGCCCATTCCCAGCCTGCTTTCTTATACGAAACTGGGCAACCTGCCCAGGTGTGGCAAGATCCATAGGGGGCTAGGCATTCCCACATCACTCAACAATTAAGAGAATGCCCCAGAGGCATGGTCACAAACCAGTCCAATGGAGGGAATTGCCCAGTCGTGTTTCCCTCTACTCACTTGTGTCAACTTGACAAGTAAAGCTATCCAGCACTATTGACCCCTTGTCAACTTGTTGCATAGACACATTGCACTTAAACCACAAGTTTTCCTTTTTTGTCCCCAAGTGTAGCCTTTTGAGATGTTCTTCCTCTCTTTGAACAGAGCTCGCAGTTTCCTGGGACTGCAAGCTCCTGGATCACCCTAGCCTGTTGGCCAGCGACCCACGTCTTAGGCCTGGTAGAGATGGGGAGGAGAGGGGAAGTGAAGCCCAGTGAGAGAAAGAAAGAGATAAAGAACAAGGAAAGGACAAGGAAAGGATAGACTCAAGAACGAGACTGGGAGGAATTTCATGAGGGAATAACTCAGCTCTACTACTGTAATTTGGGGTATTTATACTGGACTTTTTGGGGGTTGGAGCATACAGAATTTCACACCATCTATTCCAGATCACCACAGGAATGTGACAATGCTTTGCCCAAAGCATTAAAGACAGTTGGTGCAAGGCAGGTTTCAAAGGCAAGCAGGAGATCAGAAGGACTCCAGCCTGAGGGCTGGGGGTCAACAGCTGACTTCCTAAGTGCTTCTGCCAAACAGAATCCCCACACCCAAGACATGATGTTCATATTAATATCAAAACATAAAATATCACAACTTTAAAAGACCAATTGTCCTTAAAAATCCAAACACCTTAACAGTTCAGTCTCTTAAAAATCTCTAACCGTGGGCTCCTATAAAATCCAAAACACATACTGTCTTATATAAAAATGGAAGTATCTTTAAAAAAATACCAAAGTCTGACAAAGTAGCTCAAGGCTAGAATGGATTCACTCATAAAGTTCTAGGCTCCAAAGGCAACTTTGCTTCTCCACAGCACACAAAGCTTGACTCATCAGTTCAGGCCAGTGTTATTCCACCTCAGTGCCCATTTCTGGCTTCTCAGAGTCCCAAGCCTCTGCTTCTCTCCATGACACCTTTAAGCCTTCAAATCCAGTACCATGTAGGAGACTCTTACACATTACCAAGCACTGTTTCTGGCTTGAGATGGAGGCTCGGGCCACCTATGGATGACACTTTCTGTGTGCTGACCCTAAGGAAATAACTTCCCAGATTTCATTTCAGCGATGCTGGTCACTTGTTACTCACAGCTGAATTTTCAGCCCCAGGTAACCAGCATCAAATTCCCCAGTAAGGCAAATATTTTATGTCAGTGGTGCTTGCCTCTTAATCACAGCTGATCCTTCACCCCCAGCCAACCAGAAACTGCAGATTCTCAATTCAAAATATCATGATTATTGGTGACCAATGACTATTAGGAGAGGGAAAGTTGGTGTTATTTTTTGGGGGGGAGTGTGACCTTAGATAAGTTGACCAAGATCCAGTGAATGTACTCTCACTGAGGGACATTTGGGGACATAAACTTGGCAAAATAAGCCTTAACATAAATGGGAGAATGGCTAAAATCCTGGGAGGCAGGCCTACAGGAAATAGGAGAGATAGTATAAAGTGATCAAGATGTGTTGTATTAAATCTGCAAAAATTGAATTAACAAAGGAAAATTAGTAAAGAGAAAAAAATTAAAATAACTAACCCTACACTGTCCCTCACCCTAACACTTACCCAAAGAATAATGCTAACTCCAATCCCAATCCAAATTGCAAACACAACCCTAACCCTAACTCTAACCCTACCCCCTAGCTGTAACCCCTATACACCAAGCCTAATTCTAACCCTAACTCTGACCTTAAATATAATGGTTACTGTCAGGATGTGAATTCCTGAAGTCCATTTGAAATGCAGATGCACACAAGACTGGGGGCAGCAAGAATCCTGCTCTACAGTGCCAGTCTTTGGTTATGGAAAAACGGGCCTTCACAGCATACTCAGGAATTTTCTGCCCCTTTGAAAAGCCAGAAACTTCTGCAAAGTGCATTACCCACTCCCACTCTCACTAAATCCTATCCCCACCTTCTCCTTTAAATTCCCATGCCAGATGCCATTCAGTGCTGGCTCTATCTTTCCCTGAGCCTAGCCCCAGCAACCCTGAAATAAACTATATCCCAAAGAGCCTAAACCTTGTTGTCTCTTATTTGCCTGAGGGAGTGCCAATAGCCTAACATTCTGATGCTATGGACTCAGATTTCTGTTTCACCCCCCCACCCTTGGGGTAGCTGGTAAGGCCTCCAGTCAGACAAGTTACTGGGCGCAGGCTATACAGCATCCACCATCATTTGGCCAAAGGTACCATCTCTTCTCCTTCTCCTAACCTACTCTAGCCTCATGTGGCTGTGCCTGACAGTTAGGGTGCATGTTATGGTTCCACGGCTATGACAGGATATGGAATCTGATTGGCCCTAATCCATGGTTCCGCTGGGGTTTCACCTCATCGGGTACTCACCTCGTGGTGACTGAGCATGGGGCTGATATGTGTGACCCTCATGGCAAGACCCCTCGCCTCGAGGGCGGCTGACCAGATGGGCATCTGAGTGAGGGGAGACTTCATCTCCCATCCCTACCTTCTGTGTGACCCTGTGTGTGTTCTACCCCTTCTGCCTCGACATTTCCTCTCTGAATTCTAACCCACTGTTTTCCGCCTCTGTCTTCCCTCTGATTCTCCTGCTTCACCTTTTTTTCTAGCCTCCCATTCCATTCCATTCCATTCCATCCCATTCCATTCCATTCCATTCCATTCTGTTCAATTTACCTGTTTTTGAAGCCTCTTGAGAACTGGTGTATCAGGGTGTTCCTGTTCTCCATATCCTGTCCAGACAGCTGTCTTCCAGGATGCTGAAGACAGAATCTGGACCTGTTTTTTCTAGTCCCCCTTGTGAATTTTAAGATGCCGATTTTTGCAGGCTTGTGGACACCATTTCAGAGCCCCCCACGTTGGTAGTGTGGGCCTGTGGACTCTGACCAGCACCCCTGATACTAGGGTGGATGCGCCCTAGTCCTCAGATGGTGCTTTTGAGGCTAAAAATTTTACTTCCTTCCTACAGAACTTTTTTTCTCTCTCTCCTTCTCCCTTTCTCTCTCTCCTCTCTTCCTTACCCTCTCTCAGACCCTAATATGGGAGCCTCACATCCTAAAGGGGGAGCCCAGGGTCTCACCCCCTTGGAATGTCTCCTACATTCTTTAAAAGATCTCAACTTTTCTAAGGAAATTAATCCTAAAGTCCTTGAGAGACTCTACTATCTGGCCAGGACATCAATTAGATAAAGATTTTATTATCTGGCCTGAGATGGGTGCCCTAGATCCCCAAATTCTCACAGCTTTGAGAGACTTTTGCCGGCGCTCTGGTAGATGGTCAGAATGTCTGTATATACAGACATTCTTTCCCCTTTGCTCACAGTCCTTCTTTCTATTCCTTGTGCCACACACATCAGGTTCTCTTTGCCAAATCTGTAACACCCAGGTTTGGGTCACAGACCACTAAAGGAAGCCTTCCCTCCAGGGCCATGCTTCAAGTGTGGACAAACGGGACACTGGTTCTCCATCTGCCCCATGCCTCGTCAACAAAGGGGACTGTGCCCTGTGTGTGGAGAAAGGGGCCACTGGAGATTGTCTTACTGTGCCAATGCACGGGAGAGCAATCCCCTCTGAGACCCCACCCCCAAAACATCCCGACACCTTTCTTGACATCCTGGGACTGGTGGCTGAAGACTGACATGGCCCTGCACCTCCGTCCTAGAATGCCTCATTCACCATCACCATGGAGGAGCCCAGGGTCAGTGCCAACGTGGCAGGTAAGGCTTTTATTTTCATATTAGACACAGGCACTACTAGTCATTTCTCCTCTCCTACTCAGGCAAAACTTTCCCCTTGCAGCTCTCCTTGGTGGGTGTTGATGGAAAGACGCACAATGCTAAGAGTACAGACCCTATTCTCTGATTTTCTGGGATATTCCAATTGGGTTCCCTGGGCAGCAGTCCTTCGTTGGCTAATGTCTTTACTAGGCCCACTGACAGTACTAGTAATTTTGTGCATGGTGGCCCCATGCCTTTTACGATATTTCCAAAAACAAATCCAACGCCTCACTCGTACAAGATTTAACGAGCTTCAAGAAAAGTTAATTCATTATAGGAGGTGGAGGGGGAGCTGGTTTACAATAAACAATATAAAGTATTCTAAAATGGGATTTGTTTTCTTGTAATGCATAGTCAGATTCTGTCTTCCCTTCTGATCAGACATATTTTAAGAAACTATTGGTCTTTAGTTTGTGATATAATGTGGAAGCTGATACATAGAAATAAAGCTTAATTTTACCACTGTTCTATCTACTAAAGTTTGTAACTTGTTTCCAGATGATTAATTAGACAGGTCAAAGTTCACTGAATGGCATGCCATCTTTGAAAATTAAAAAACAACAAAACAAAAACAGTTGCTTGGCTAATGAGCTCTTGATAAGAACCTTCAACTTTCCATTTTTGTAATACAAGTTATATTTAAAATGCAGCAGTGTTAAGTGGTAAGTATGGTTACTTTGGGGAGATAATCTAAGACCATGACAGGTTTTATAGTCGAATGAAAACACTGAATTGCAAATTCTTCAATGTGAATAATGGTAAAAGCACACCTGGGACATTTCTATTTGTATATTAGGACACTGCTTGATGATTCATAGTAAGGTCCTTTAGACATTAGTGTGAGTTATCTAAGTATAGTCCTATGAAAATAATTGGCTTAAAGTCTGTCAGCTAAGAATCAGGTTGAGAGTTCATTTTATTCAGTTAGGAAAACTTAATTCCAAAGTAAACCATATTACTCATGTATTTTATTCACTAGTGATGAATTTGGCCTGATTAATAATTTTCATATTTAAGGAAGTATTTACACCAAAATTTGCACAATAGGAACACAATAAGAGATTTATAAATGCATTGTTTTCCTTGGTGACCAATAACTTTAAAAAGGAAGATAACTTACCAAATTATTAAAACAAACATCTTAAAAAATTTTTTTAAATATCCTCTAGATGTTTCTCTCCTATTGAAAAGAAGATGCTTAAAAATCTTTATCTAGTAGGATATTAGTCTAAAGTGATGAAAAAAGAAAAATGTGAATGTGAATTCTTTAAAAGCAGACATGCTAATATGCCACTGTCACGCAAATATTCTAGTTATTCCAACTGATGGTTTTGTTTAAAGCATATAGTCTCATCATACTCTACTGTTAGGGATTTTAGGAACATTAGAGTTTATTGAGGTTAGGGAGATGGGACAGGGACATTTCCTCCAGGGTGGCATCCAGAGTTTATAAAATTTTGATGTTTAGTCATGGTTTTAATCCATATTAGAGGATTAAAGAAAAGATTCAGTTTTATTACTGAAAACGGGCATTTGTAGCTATGCAATGATGGTCAGAAGTCCAGGACAGAAGTCCATTCCAAATTTCATTCTGTCTTTGTTTTGTTATGTAGCCTACATTAGGCTGTGGAATTTACTTGTAGATAACAGATAAGTACAACTCATTAAGTTTTAAAGTCAACTCAAATGTTTTCCACATTTCCTGTTACTAAAAATGTAATAATTGNACCACTGTCAAGCAAATACTCGAGTTATTCCCACTGATGGTTTTGTTTAAAGCATATAGTCTCATCATACTCTACTATTAGAGATTTTTAGGAACATTAGAGTTTCTTGAGGTTAGGGAGATGGGACAGGGACATTTCCTCCAGGGTGGCATCCAAAGTGAGTTTCTTGAGGTTAAGGAGATGGGACAGGGACATTTCCTCCAGGGTGGCATCCAAAGTTTATAAAATTTTGATGTTTAGTCATGGTTTTAATCCATATTAGAGGATTAAAGAAAAGATTCAGTTTTATTACTGAAAACGGGCATTTGTAGCTATGCAATGATAGTCAGAAGCCCATTCCAAATTTCAGTTTGTCTTTGTTTTGTTATGTAGCCTACATTAGGCTGTAGAATTTATGTGTACATAACAGATAAGTACAACTCCTTAAGTTTTAAAGTCAACTCAAATGTTTTCCACATTTCCTGTTACTAAAAATGTAATAATTGACTTTTATTTCAGTTCATTCTAAAAGTATATCTTGTAATAAAAAGTCTGTTGGGAAAAAAAGATTTAATCAGCTTCTCTCAGTTTCAGATGGAAAAACTGCATATGAGCAACTGGCCACTGCTGACCCAGATTGGACACTGGACACCCAAAGCGATTAAAGATGGAGAATCATGTTCTGACTTTCCAGCCTAAATACCCCCACCACTCTCCATGTTCAGCTCTGAAGCAGTTACAGAAGAAAGACCTCCACCCTTTTTTCCTATAAAAAACAAAAGGCTGGAATGTCAGGATGTGAATTCCCAAAGTCCATTTGAAATGCAGAGGCACCCAAGACTGGGGGCACTGAGAATTCTGCTCTACAGGGCCAGTCTTTGGTTATGGAAAAACAGGCTATCATAGCATACTCAGGAATCTTCCACCCCTTTGAAAAGCCAGAGTCTTCTACAAATTGCACTACCCACCCCTACTCTCACAAAATCCTATCCCCACCTTCTCCCTTAAATTCCAAGGCCAGATACCTTTCAGTGCTGGCTCTATCTTTCCATGAGCCTAGCTGTATTAGTGAGGGTTTTCTAAAGAAACAGAAGCAACAGGACGAATACATAGCTATATACAATTTATTGATTTGCTCACATGACAGAGTTCAAGGAGTCCAACAGTAGCCATGCCACACTGGAGAGGCTGAGAATCCAGGGAACTGCTCAGTCCGCAAGGCTGGATGTCTCAGTAGTCCCAATCTGGTGCTGAAAGCCCGATGGATTCCAGGAGATCTGCCGGTACACGCTGGGATCCGAATGTTTGACCACAGCAGCAAGACAAACTCACCAGTGAGAGAGAGACAAGCCACAGGAAAAAAGGGAGCAGCTCCCACTGCCATAGCCTTTAATACCGCCTGTGAGCAGAAGGTAACATCCACATATGGGGTGGGCTATCCGAGTTGAGGTAGTCCAATCTGAAGATCCTTTTTCTCTTATTTGTTCCTTACTCCAGTCAAGTTGACACCCAGGATTAACCATCACAAGTCTATCCCTTGTCAACTTGACACCCAATAAATAGCCTCTCCTTATGTTATGCTTAAATGTCAATTGTGAACAATGGCAAGGTCATAATTCCACCTAACATGTTATAAGTGTCTCATGTGCAATAGCAAAGCATTATATCTTAGAGTAGGTGGTAATGTCCTTGAGAAGAACTTAGTCCTTCAGTATCTAATAACCTAAATATGACAACACTTAACACATATCTCAGTTGCACATTCAAAGGGGAACACAAGTATCCACTTAATATACATACATATATACACATATATATATATGCACATTCTTAACCAAATAGGACGAAGGTTAATATCTATTATAATCCACGTTTCTGCAACTGGTCCCGTGGCTTCAGCTGATATTTATGACTACCTTCTTCTACTACCCATTCTGTATTTCCTCCGCCATCAGCAAGCACCTCTGCAGGTCTTGGCTCTTTCCCTGGAGGAGTGACCCATACCTTCATCCCTGAAGGGTCTGGGCCATTTATTGTCCTGTCTGGTTTGGGTTGTTGGAGTTTCCCATTGACCTTAATCATAGGACATGGTAGCACCAGAAGGCGCCCTACAGCATCTCCTGCCTTCCAGACATAATCTTCCTTGCCCCCATTGTGGAGAAAAAGTCCAATTTCCCCATGGTAGTCTGGATCAATCACTCCTCCTACTACTGTTATTCCTTCCTTAGCCTGTTGGCTTAAAGGCAGTAGAAGCCCGAAGTGGCCAGGGGGAAGTCTTAGCTTCCAGTTCAATAGAACGTTTGCTGTATCTCCTGGCAAAAGCACTCCCCCCATTGGAGCCAAAACGTCTAGACCAGCAGAACGCAAGGTCGTGGGTACAGGAAGCAAAAATTTTCCTACTGGGTCACTAGGGGTGATAGTGAGTGGAATCATTCCCACTTCCACCCCTTGGTTCCTGGACCCATGAATTCTGGCTATAGGAGAAACAGTACCATATAGTGGACGCTGATTCAAAGCATATACTGCTTGCTGGAGAACCTTGCCCCAGCCCTCCAGGGTATTGCTACCTAATTGGCGCTGTAACTGTGTCTTCAAGAGGCCATTCCATCGTTCTATCAAGCCAGCTGCTTCTGGGTGGTGGGGAACATGGTAAGACCAGTGGATACCATGACCATGGGCCCACAGTCGCACTTCTTTGGCTGTGAAGTGAGTTCCTTGATCAGAAGCAATGCTGTGAGGAATACCATGACGGTGGATAAGGCATTCCGTAAGTCCCTGGATGGTAGTTTTGGCAGAAGCATTACGTGCAGGAAAGGCAAATCCATAACCAGAATAAGTATCTATTCCTGTAAGAACAAAACGCTGTCCCCTCCATGATGGAAGTGGTCCAATGTAGTCAACCTGCCACCAGGTTGCTGGCTGGTCACCCCGGGGAATAGCACCATATCGGGGGCTCAATGTTGGTCTCTGCTGTTGGCAAATCTGGCACTCGGCAGCAGCTGTAGCCAGATCAGCCTTAGTGAGTGGGAGTCCATGCTGTTGAGCCCATGCATAACCTCCATCTCTGCCACCATGACCACTTTGTTCATGGGCCCATTGAGCAACAACAGGGATAGCTGGAGAAAGAGGCTGACTATCCACAGAACGAGTCATCCGATCTACTTGATTATTAAACTCATCCTCTGCTGAGATCACCTTTTGATGAGCATTTACATGAGACACAAGTATCTTCACATCCTTTGACCATTCAGAGAGCTCTATCCACATACTTCTTCCCCAAATGTCTTTCTCACCAATTTTCCAGTCATGCTCCTTCCAAGTCCCTGACCATCCAGCCAAACCATTGGCTACAGCCCATGAATCAGTATATAATCGAACCTCTGGCCATTTCTCCTTCCAGGCAAAATGCACAACCATGTGCACTGCCCGAAGTTCTGCCCACTGTGAAGACTTTCCTTCACCAGTGTCCTTTAGGGTTGTTTCAGAAATTGGCTGTAATGCTGCAGCTGTCCACCTCTGGGTGGTGCCTGCATAGCGTGCAGAACCATCAGTAAACCAGGCCCTAGTCTTCTCTTCCTCAGTCAACTGATCATAGGGCAAACCCCATGAAGCCATAGGTGCATGCTTAAGCCCAGGAGACATTGTAACAGGAGTGGGAACCATAGGCATTTGGGCAACTTCTTCATGTAGCTTGCTTGTGCCCTCAGGGCCTGCCCGGGCCCTGTCCCGTATGTACCACTTCCATTTGACAATGGACTGTTGCTGTGCACGTCCTACTTTATGGTCTGGTGGGTCAGATAACACCCAGCTCATGATGGGCAGCTCAGGTCGCATGGTGACTTGGTGGCCCATTGTCAAACGTTCAGTTTCCACTAAGGCCCAATAGCAGGCTAAGAGCTGTCTCTCAAAAGGAGAATAGTTGTTTGCAGATGAAGGTAGAGCCTTGCTCCAAAATCCCAAGGGCCTCCGCTGTGATTCCCCTATGGGAGCCTGCCACAGACTCCAGACAGCATCTCTATCTGCCACTGATACCTCAAGCACCATTGGGTCTGCTGGATCATATGGCCCTAGGGGCAGAGCAGCCTGCCCTGCAGCCTGGACCTGTTGAAGAGCCTTTTCCTGTTCCAAGCCCCGCTCAAAGTTTGCTGCCTTCCCAGTCACCTGATATATGGGCTGTAGTAACACACCCAGATGAAGAATGTGCTGCCTCCAGAATCCAAAAAAGCCCACTAAACTTTGTGCTTCTTTCTTGGTGGAGGGAGGGGCCAGGTGCAACAACTTATTCTTTACCTTAGAAGGAATGTCTCTGCATGCTCCACACCACTGAACTCCTAGAAACTTCACTGAGGTAGAGGCCCTTGAATTTTAGTTGGATTTATTTCCCATCCTCTCATGTGCATATGCTTTACCAACAAGTCTAGACTAGCAGCTACCTCCTGTTCACTAGGTCCAATCAGCATAACATCATCAATATAGTGGACCAGTGTGATATTTTGTGGAAGAGTCAAGCGATCAAGATCCCTTCTAATTAAGTTATGGCACAAGGATGGAGAGTTAACATACCCTTGAGGTAAGACAGTAAATGTATACTGTTGGCCTTGCCAGCTGAAAGTAAATTGCTTCTGGTGGTCCTTATGAACCAGTGTTGAGAAGAAATCATTGTCCAGATCAATAGCTCCATACCAGGTACCAGGAGACATATTAATCTGCTCAAGTAAGGACACTACATCTGGTACAGTGGCTGCAATTGGTGTCACTACTTGGTTGAGTTTTTGATAGTCAGCTGCCATTCTCCATGAACCATCTGTCTTTTGCACAGGCCAAATTGGAGAGTTAAATGGAGATGTGGTAGGAATCCTCACCCCTGCATATTTCAAATCCTTGATGGTGGCACTAATTTCTGCAATCCTTCCAGGGATACAATACTGGTTTTGGTTCACTATTTTCCCTGGTAGAGGCAACACCAATGGTTTCCATTTGGCCTTTCTAACCATAATAGCCCTCACTCCACAGGTCAGGGAACCAATGTGGAGATTCTGCCAATTTCTAATATCTATCCCAATTATACTTTCTGGGACTGTGGAAATAACCACAGGATGAGTTCTGGGACCCACTGGGCCCACCGTGAGTCGGACTTCAGCCAAAACTCCATTTATCACCTGACCTGCATAGGCCCCTACTTTACCCGGAGGGCCACAATGCTTTTTAGCATCTCCTGGGATCAGTGTCAACTCAGAACCAGTATCCAATAGGCCTCAAAAAGACTGATTATTTCCTTTTCCCCATTGTACAGTTACCCTAGTAAAAGGCCTCAGGTCCCTCTGGGGAAGGACAGGAGGAAAGCGAACTGCGTAACTCTTTGGTATTGTGACAACGTCCTTCCTCATCGGAACCCAGCCACCCCTTCATTCAAGGGGTTCTGGATCTGTGAACTGTCCCAAGTCTGGAAACTGGTTAACTGGATGGGATTCGCTACTGCTGAAATCCAATGTTGACTTCCTGTCATTTGTTGTAGAGCTTTTCTGCTTATACAAATCAAATAAAAACTTAGTAGGTTTCTTATGTATTTGGTTCCTGGGAACAACATGATAAATTAGACAGTTCCAAAGATCATTTTGGGTCATGCCATTATAGGCATTGTTTTGCCTTTGCCATCCGTTATGATAACTATGATAACTACGCTCATCTGGGTTTGGGGATACAGTGCTGCCACCTGACGCCTACCCTGAGGTCCTGTTAAACCTATTACGTGTACATTTAATTTATGCAAGTGAGCAAAATCTTCTCTAACTGTAAGATCTGGCATAACAAATAGAGCAAAAACAAAGCTCTTCAAATGTTCTGGTGTCTCTCTCAGTTTATAATTTTCATTTTCCATTTTATAAACTAAGTGAAAGGCATGTCCTCTGGGTCCTCATATTGTGGAGAATGTGGTTTTACACTTCGAATCCACTCGAGCATGCTCATCTGCCTGACCCTCACAATCCCTTCATCAATACTAAGCCAAGGAATAACAGGCATCTCTAACTCGCTGTTAGTAGGCCATGTTTTAATACATATGTCAGCCAACCATTCAAATAAACTTTTAGCACCTTTTTTAACCACTCAAGCTCCCATGTTAAACCTAGAATCTCTACTCAGTGGGCTCATATCGATATACTCAGTCTGATCCAATTTTATATTCCTTCCACCATTATCCCACACCCTTAAAATCCATTCCCACACATATTACTTAGGCTTTGGCCGGAATGAATCGGCACACTCATTAATTTCTTTAGTGGTGTAGTGCACCTCCTCATGGACCACACTATTTATCTCACCTTGGGAGACTTGCTTAGCCTTCAATCTGGTTATAGGTATAGAGGCAACAATTGTTGGGTCCTGAGGGACATTAGCTCCCACTGGGAGGGGGAGATTAATTTCCTCAGGTAAGGGTGGGGAGGAGGGATCTGCAGGGTGTGCATTCTCTGCTGAGGGTAGGGGGATTAATTCCTCAGATAAAGAATATCCCTCAGAATCTGAGGGTTCAAAATCCTCATCATCATGGTTCTCCCACACATCTCCATCCCAAGTTTCAGGGTTCCATCCTTTCCCCACCAGTGCTCTCACTTTGACTGCTGACACTCTTCATGGCTGGGAATTAAATTTGCGTTGTAAATCAGCCAAAGGTATAATAAGGGCTCCAGCTTGATTTTCTGCTGCTTTAGCTCTTTGGCTGCTGGAGAGAAGATGCTCTTCCAGAGAACACTTGGAAACTTTTAAACTGTTGTTTCGAATCTGGAGCTGGTCAGTTTTATCACTGAGCTCCTTATTTTCCTCTATCACTTTATCCAGAGATGCTAGGAGCAACCAGGCAACATCATTATTTTCCTTATTTTTTCTGAAATTTCTCAAACGTTTTATATATAGAGTCTCTAAATTCCTTGCTTCTCACGAGAGGCGAGTTAGGTGAGTCAAATGGATCTATCTTCATAATTATATCAAATAGTCTGCACCAAGGATTATCATTCCTCTTCATGCCATCAGGAGAGCCTTCAGTAATTCTAGGCTTCATTGGGTTGGAGAGCTGGCTCCAGAAACTAACAAGCCCACTAAAGAAATTCATCCTTTCAATTGTTTCTCTAGAACCACTTCTGGTACCAAAATCTGTATTAGTCAGGGTTCTCTAAAGGAACAGAAGCAACAGGATGAATATATAGGTATATACAATTTATTGATTTGCTCACATGACAGAGTTCAAGGAGTCCAACAGTAGCCATGCTGCAATGGAGAGGCTGAGAATCCAGGGAACTACTCAGTCCACAAGGCTGGATGTCTCAGTAGTCCCATTCTGGTGCTGAAAGCCCGATGGATTCCAGGAGATCTGCTGGTCTCAGTACACACTGGGATCCGAATGGTTGATCACAGCAGCAAGACAACTCACCAGTGAGAGAGACGCAAGCCACAGGTAAAAAGGGACCATCTCCCTTTGCTATGGCCTTTAATACCCCCTCCCAGCAGAAGGTAATGCCCACATTTGGGGTGGGCCATCCGGGTTGAGGTAGTCCAATCAGAAGATCCTTTTTCTCTTATTTGTTCCTTAGTTCAGTCAAGTTGACACCCAGGATTAACCATCACAATAGCCCTGGCTACCCAGAACTAAACTTTGTCCCAGAGAGCCTAACCCTTGTTGTCTCTTATTTGCCTGGGGGAGCATGTAATAACCTAACAGTAAGCCTATCCCTAACCTGATCTCTATTTTTTTTTCAAACATTTACTGAACACAACATCATTTTTCCTTTTACACAGCAAGGTTGTTAGTTTCAAATTACCTGAGCTATTCGGACTGTCAATGGCCTTGAAATTAAAAGAAAAAAAAGATAGATTCTACATATCAAACTCAAATAGAAAACATCATGCAATATATAAACCACTGATTGATCTCCAGTGCAGTCAGCAAAGTTGTATGTTTATTAAAGTCACATAAATGGTTTGACAAAAGTGCAGGATAGAATGACATCACTGGCTTGTTATAAACCACAGTGAATTAATTACTAGAATACAACAGTGTAGCTCTCTAGGGGAGGACTTCAGGAGGGGGTGAATATTACAAAAGACAGGCTCTTTCCACAAGGTTAAGGCCATATTTTACTCCCCAGCTGTGTGCCTCTGAAAAAACTGGTTAAGAAAGCTGAGGGATTTTCTGCCTCCTCTTCTCTCCTCTACCAAATACTGAGCAACAACAACAAAAGGCCAGGTACACATTTTACAACACCTGATAAAAATAGACACAAAACCTGTTTGCTTCCTCCTTTGGCAATCTTGCATCTTTATCCTTCATTGTTCTGATGAAGCCATCCATCCCATGACTCATCCTTAAAGGAAAGCTGTCAACAATTTAGCAATATTCACCCTGCACACACATCAAAGATACACTCCCTACAACCATCCAGAAAGCCAGTCTCCCTTCCCTACACATCAACACAAACAAAAGTGTACACTACAGTGATCTAGGACTAGATACATTTACTTTACAGTTGTAAAAATTAATGTATCACCATAGTTAGTGTAGTATACATAGTTGGGAAAAGGGATGCTGTACACCCCAGCTCATCTGAAGGTCTGGGAAGATCTGCCAGAAATGTCTCGGAAAGCCCCACTACAGAGTGTTTCAAGAGATGATCTTCAGAAGAGAGCTGTGGATTTTCTCCTTTTTTTTTTTTTGATCTTTTCGAGACAGGGTCTCCCTGTAGCCCCACCTGTCCTGGAATTCACTCTGTAGACTAGGCTGGCCTTGAACTCACAAAGATCCGCCTGCCTCTGCCTCCCAAGTGCTAAGATTAAAGGCATGCGCCACCACGCCCAGCCTGAGAGCCGTGGATTTTCAAAGTGGGAATGAGCACAGCTCAGAAACTGGACTGAAATCATGTCATAGAGCAAAATGTAGAGATGTAATTCACTCATTCATGAATATCAGAGTATAAGTCTCATCAGTCAGTGAGAAGAACAGTGTGACCTCTGCGCATCCACATCCGGCTAGCTGAAAAAGAGCTCTGCCTAATGAGGACTTTACTCTCATCCAGCTGCTCATTAGTGCATCCACTGCTGCTTCTAAAGCATCTAGCTGTAACCCAAGTTTTGAAAACTCACTCCTCAGGCTGCCCTGTTCCAACAAGAATTTCTTCCACTTGAATAATCCAAAGTAGTCTGATTACCAGAGTAGCTGCCTCAACTGCAGCAAAAACTGTTAACAGGTAACTGCTCTCTGGAATTGCTAATTTTCAGAAACATTTGTCAAATACAATGTTGACATTTAGGGAGTTGTTGCTCCCAAATCATATTTTCCTTTAAATGACACTATAATCCCTAAGACCTCACAATTTACCATTAATATGAAAGCTCTCTGCAGAAACTAGCAAAACCAAAGCTTAACGATTGTCCCCTTCTGGGTTTGTGTGTTTGAAGTCCCCACAGCAGAGAACCTTAGGATGGTTGGGCTGTGAGAGCAATCCAGGGTGGACTGTAAGAAGCTATAATGTCAGTCAGATCCCCCCTCATCAACTGAGGGGATGGATTGCTGCCCATCCTTGAGTTAGTCACCAAAACCCAAGCGTTCAATTCCACCAACTCTAGTAAAAGCAGAAAATCCACTTCAGTTTCATGATTTGCAAATAAGAGCATCTTCCTGCATTATCACTTTATCCAGATTTATGTGAGAATTTATATGACAGAAGTATTCTGGTAAAACCTCTAGTGGTATCAGGGAAGAGTTACAGTTCAACACACAATTCTTTTTTCTCTCTTTTTTGTTACCTTTAATTTTATATTACTCCAAAATATGCATATATACTATCCACACATAAATCGAAATTACAAAGTCTGAAAATAAACTGTAGGTTAAACATCCCCAAAACATGTTTAGGGATTCACATTTTAACAGTAAAGTTGCATGCAGGTAAAAAGAAATATAACTTTACATTCTAAATTACATGTATGTTTTAATGTAATTTTTTGAAGGTTCTTTAAGAATTTAATATAAACTTTACAATAAGTTTCCAATGTAGACTATACATTTTGTAATATTTCAATAACTCAAGGATTATACTGAAATTATTCTGTAAAGCTATCAATACTTTTAAAAATTTTATATTATTCCAAAATATGCATATATACACTCCACAATAAGTCAATATTATAAATTTTGAAAATAAACTATAGGTTGATTCCTAAACACATTTAGAGATTCACATTTTAACAGTAAGTTTGCATGCAGGTATAAAGTCCTGTAACTTTACATTCTTTTTTTAGAATATGACTACATATCCTCCATCTATATATGGTAATTACAATGTGTCAACACACAATTCTACTGATGAGAAACATCAATGATGAAAGGGGCTGCACAGGAAGAAGCCCAAGGAACTAGGCTATATATGGAGCTCTGACATGTCACACCTGCTTATTATCGTTTAAAAAAGTTTATGGAAGATTTGGCTAAGCATATTTTAAAAGAAGACTACCAAAACCAATGTAAAAACCAGATCACTTGAAACAAGTGATCTATACAGGTGTTTCATGCATTGTATTTGAAAATTAACTGATTGATAGGCATAGGAACTGTGAAAGGATATTTCTCTAGAGCCAAATTCAATAGTAAAGTGTTTATAAGTTGTGTAATTAAGCAAAATATATTACTACAGGAAAGCTCTGACATCAGCAATGAATTATTCTGCCTAGGAGATGTTGGCTAGGGGATTCAACCCCTCCCCCCAAATTAAAGGTCCTTTCCTATCATGGGATTTGCAAGGAAAGGGCAGTAAGTCCCTGTTGTCAAAGACCTGGTGTGAGCATGAAAAATGTATGAGACATCACCTGCTAGCGTACACCTGGCCTCTGAAATGCTAGAGGCGGATTACCAAAGGCCAGTAAAGCAAACGCAAAATATGGTCTCCCTGAGACAAACAAGACTCCCCGAAAATACAGCTACACCTCAACAGCCTGGAGATACGTGCAACAGTGGCAGCCAAGTGTCCTATTATATCCCAAAACTAGTTGTGCTATTAGCTCCTCTCCTTGGAGGAATAACTCACAGTGATGCCACAAGCTTAGTCCTCTAGTGGTTAGGCGATGTTTAAGCCACAAAAGAACTTGTCACCCTTTATAGAGAAACCACAGTTTGCGGATTAGCATACCATCCAAGCATCTGGTGTCTATGCTCACAGCTTAGCTTGACAAAGAAGTGGTACTGCTTAAATGCACGAATAGCTTGAGCTTTGTTAGTATGACTAAAAAGGGTATCACTGTGAAAGCTGGTCAAACCGTGAAGAGAAACAAAACTGAACAGACCAGAGTCCAAAATGACAACTCCAAAGAAATTAGACTGTTTTTTCTTCTCACCCATTTGTGCCCCTTTCCCAAAGCCTAGGGAACAAACTGCGGAAGAGGAGGCGTGGTAGATTGAACGGGCTGTGGAGAGATAGGGGTGAATCAGGAGACTGATAGGAATATAGTCTGGACACCTGATTGATCAACATGCATGGCATACAAGCTTCTCCAACTACTATGGGAACCTTGGGTTGTTTCAAAATTTGGACATAGATACTTGCAAAATGCACCAATTATTAATTGTATGACATACTGGAGTAACATCATTGTTATCTCCAAACAACTGTGTCATTGTAGTGTAGAATCCCCCCCCCCCTTAAAAAAAAATAAAAAAATTAATAAAAAAAGAAATTAGACAGAAATGAATCTTGCGAGAGCTGAACAATGTACTACGTAGTTTAAAACAAAAGCAAGTTACCATTAGAACAGTTCATTGTGCTGTCTTCAAACTCTTCCTCCATCTCTGTCAGCTTTTAAATCATCATTAGTTTACTTTTCCAGAATCCAGTCTTCTCAAAAACTGCCTTTAATTTGATGTCTAACTATGTACACAGAAGCACTATCCGCATTTCATAAAGTGTCAAACAGTGAGGGAAGTTTACAGCATGCAAGTTATCTGATATATTATATATATATATATTCTATATATATATGACAAGATTATGTTACAAATCAAATCTAGACCCATGTCCCCCTTCTTACCCCCAACCCCACCAGAGCTCATGCATTCTGCCAAACATGTTTTTCGTTTTTTTCTGAGTCTTTCTCAAAATTATTGAAGTAGAAGTTGACTGTTTCGAGCAGAAGTTCTTTTCTGTTGTTGTTGTTCTTTCCAATATGGATTACTCCAAACTACTTGGACAAAAGCTCAAGAAGCCCTGCACAAGAAATACAACTAGGTGATTGGCTCTAGCATCCATAGATGAGGGATACCATTTTTCGTTTGTTTTTCTGGGACTGTGTTACTTCACTTAACATAATATCTTCTAGTTCTATCCATTTACGTGCAAAGTTAATGATGTCATCTTTCTTTACTGCTGCACAGAACTCCATTGTGTAGATGTACCACATTTTCTCTATCCATTCATCAGTTGAGGGGCACTTGGTTTGGTTCCAGGCTTTTGCTACTGTGAACAGAGCTGCAATAAACATGGCTGTGCGTGTATCTCTGCGGTAAGATGAGTCTTGTGGGTATATACCCAGGAGTGATATGACTGGGTTGGGTGGTAAGCTCATTTTGAGTCTTCCAAGTGTTCTCCACACTGCTTTCCATAGTGGCTGTACAAGTTTACATTCCCGCCAGCAGTGGATGAGTGTTCCCCTTTCCCCACGACCTCTCCAGCACTTGGTATCATTTGTTTTCTTGATCTTGGCCAGTCTTATCAGAGTGAGATGATATCTTACAGTGGTTTTAATTTGCATTTCCTTAATAATTAGCGATGTTGTACATTTTTTTAGATGTTTCTCAGCCATCTCTAATTCCTCACTTGTGAAGTCTCTGTGCAGCTCTTTGCTCCATTTTTTTAGTGATTCATATGTTTTCTTTCTTCTTTGTTTTTTGAGTATTTTATATATTCTGGAAATCAATGCTTTGTCAGATGTTTCTGCTGTGAGGATTTCCTCCCACTCTGTGTGTTTTCTCTTCACTTCCTTGATTGTTTATTTTGATGTACAGAAGCTTTTTGAGTTTAATGAGGTCCCATTTGTCAATTGTTGACCTTAATTCTTGCTCAGCTGCTGTCTGATTTAGGAAGTCTTTTCCTATGCCTATGTTTTGTAGGCTGCTGCCAACTTTTTCTTCTATCACTTTCAGAGTTTTGGGTTTCACATTTAGGTCTTTGATCCATTTGGAGTTGGCTTTTGTACAGGGCTAGAGGTCAGGGATTAACTTTATTCTTCTACAAGTGGTGATCCAGTTTTGCCAATACCACTTGCTGAAGATGCTGTCTTTCCTCCATTGTTTCTTCTTGGCCCCCTCATCAAATATGAGTTGGCTGAAATTGTACGTGCTCAAGTTTGGATCTTCAGTTTTGTTCCATTGGTCAACATGTCTGTTTTTGTGCCAGTACTAAGCTGTGACTATAGCCCTGTAGTATAGTTTGAAGTCTGGTATACAGATTCCCCCCCCCCCCCCGTAGTGCTCTTTCACTCAGGGTTGTTTTGGCTCTTCAGGATCTTCTGTTTTTTTCATCAAATTGACTTGTTCTTCCAAGCCTGTGAAGAAACGCGTGGGGATTTTAATTGGATTGCATTAAATCTATACAACAAGAGTTTCAGTAGAATGTGGAAATTTTTATTATGTTAGTTTTCCCAATCCAAGAGCGTGGGAGGTTTTTTTTCCATCTCCATGTCACAGATTGTATTTATTGGAGTTTATCCTTCTTTCTTTTGGTTAGCGGGGCCTGGACAATCTGCTATCGTGTTTATTCTTCAAAGAATCAACTGTTTTGATTCATTGATTTTTTGTAGTTTTCTTTGTTTCTATTTCATGGATTTTTCTGCTCTGATTTTTTGGTTTTTCTTCCTGTTCTGTGTTGCGGTTGTTGGGGTTCATTTTGTGTTGTCTCTCAAGTGTTTTTAGCTGCATGTTTAGATCGTTCACTTGAGCTCTTTCTGTTATTCTAATGTACGCACACTGGCTATAAATTTACCTTTAGGACTGCTTTTAAAGTTTTCCCCGTAGGGTTTTGTTGGGTGTGGATTAATCATTGTCATTCAGTTCCAGGAAAGTTTTTATGTCTTTTCTTTTTTTTTTTTTTTTTTTAAATTTTTTTTTTTTATTTTATTTATTTCGGTATGTATATCAATGTACTGTCTGCATGCAGGTCTGTGCACCCGTGTCGTGCAAAGCCGCGGAGGTCAGAAGAGGGTCTCGGATTCCCCTGGAACTGGAGTTCTCCTGGAACTGGAGTTTCAGACGGCTCTCGGCCGCCATGTGGGTGCTGGGGATCGAACCCGGGTCCTCTGCAAGAGCGGTCGGCGCTCTTAACCGCTAGGCCATCTCTCCAGCCCCTATTTCTTTCTTTATCTCTTCCTTGAACCCCATTAATTATTCAGGAGTGTGGGGGTGAGGCGGGGGTGGGGGGTAGGTGGCAGGGATGCCTGTTTAGCCCGGTACTCTGTGCTTCAGGTGGTCCTGGGAAATCCCCGATCTCCCAGTCTCAATTTTTAAGAGCTACAACACAAGAGAAAATAGCTACAAGGGGAAAAACTTGAACGCATAGCTATACTCCAACAACTGATTGCATAAAACACAGCATTCATTATTTTTATGCCTGTGAACTAAATCAAATGCAGATGACTGCAATTTAGATACATGATTAAAACAAATTTTGGAAGAATTCCAGCCTAAAGGCAGAGTCTAGCAGTATTCTAAATGGCTGCTTTAAGACTACCACTTAGAAGAGACTACCCAGCATAATGCAACAATTTTGATGGATAAGCTTCATAAATATATGCACATCTTTTTTTCAGTTTTCTAATCAGTAGCAAAATGTTTCAAGTCTTCCTGATGCTAAAATGTGCTTTACACTCCACATGCATGGATTAAGAACTGCCCACAGCAGCTTGGTATGTGCAGAACACCTGAATCTCCCACTGCTTTCACAATTCTTTAGTTTTTTTCTTCATGAAATCCTTGAAACTGCTGCATGGGTAACATGCTGGCATCAGCATTACAGAAATACTTTTGTAGGCAGCTGCT
This sequence comes from Rhizomys pruinosus, assembly GCA_009823505.1. Lineage (NCBI taxonomy): Eukaryota > Metazoa > Chordata > Mammalia > Rodentia > Spalacidae > Rhizomys > Rhizomys pruinosus. Next base: position 30,746 of record VZQC01000502.1, read on the forward strand.
TAACACATCATCAACTTTAAATCACAAATGCCCCATTACACAAAAAATAGTGTAGGGAGAGGCAAGAAGTCAGCCAGGGGGTGCATGCTAACCAAGAGCCATTGGGTGCTGCTAGGAGGTAGTTTTGATTTAGGCCCCAAGGATTACTAGATGTCATTGACAAGATCTCATAGGTAAAATTGCATACCTCCTGGTAAGGAGACCGGCTCCAGACATATTCTTGTGATCCTAGACATGTAGCATCACCCTGTATGTCCCCCAGAGTTAATGGGACCACATGTGACCAGGGGCAATTGTTAGAGCCCTTGGGGGTCATTAAGTGGAAGCTGCAATCATGCTAACCAATCCCACGTAGTAGGGAGGTCTGAGGTCCAAGCAAACCCAACAATCTTGGGTAATGTCAAGGGACATGAAATTGAGGAAGTTTTAAGGGGCTAGCACCATCCCTAAGGGAGCATCTTCATAATAGGCTGTATCTGTCATGGGGAACCAGGGAGGTTGGTCCTCGGGGAGAGCACTGGGAACTGGAGATGGGATGATGGTCGGCTGAGTTCTTTGGTACAGAGGGGTGAGGGGCTCTATCAGGGGAGAGTCCAATACCAGCGGGAATCTTTTGATAGTAAATTCCCTGCATGGGTCTCAATATGGGTTTTTAGCACACATTGTCCAAGAACTCCCTGCAGACCATAGTTGTGGGCCTGTCTGATAAGGGTCCCATTTTTTTAGAGTAATATTTATGGGGTTTTAGTACACAACCTCTGTGTCCCACCCTGGAAACCAGTCTCTAGGAGTACTATACTTAAGGGAGATGGTGATTAGCTGATCCAGACTCACAGCCCAGCCTCCTGAGGTACAGATTTCACAGCCCCAGTGTGAGCAGTAGCCATAATCAGTGTAGGCAGACCTACAGTGGTCTCTGCTCAGATCCCTGTTCGAGCAGACGGGACAAATGTAAAGTGGCATTTGGGAAGGTGGGAAGGTGTACATGAAGTTGAAAAGGTCCGTGATAAAAACAGGAGCTGTATAAAATTTGGGGGGTTGGATTTCCTGTATGATCCTTCTTGTGAAAGAGTCTGAGAGTCTCCAATGGTAGACTAGGGGTCATAACTTATGCCTCATCATTTGACCCCCTTGGGGGAGCACATGAGGATTATGAGAAGTACAGTGAGGAGGTCCACCTACTGACCAGTGGAGGAACAGTGTGTCCCCCACCTCCAGTCCTGTGGAACTTCAGCTTCTCTGATTGGGAAAAACAGGGGTCTAGACCAAAACCCAGAAAAACCAGGTTTCCTCACCACATAAGAGATGGCTAATTGGCAAAAACAGGTCTCTTACCCTGTAAGAGATGGCCGATCAGCTAAAACAGGTCCCTTACCTCGCTAGGGATGGCTGGCCAGCTACAGACTGATGAGATTTCAGGGAGTCGTTGGTTGGGTTGGGGAATCCCAGATGAGCCCCCAGTGATAGGGTCTGAGGGTCCCCACCAGAACACCAATGAGTCAGGAAGCTGCTTTTCATGAACTGTGTTTAGAAAAAAGACAAATTGTGAAGTTTATTTTTTTAAAGGCCAAATTGATAACCGATGCATTGGGGTATGCTTGCTCACTACACACAGGTAGGAGAGCAACCCTGGGGAATTCTTAAACAAGAGTTTTTAAAGGCAAAAACCGCATTTTGGTGGGCTCTAGGTTAGTTATTGCAGACAGCTTTTTTTAGATAGCTAACTTCATGGTTCCATTCTTCTCCTGTTATCTCAGCAGAGGAGATGATTTATCCTCCTTTTTAGCTCTGATGACCCATTCCTTTCCTCCTGTCTCACTGTTGACTCACTCCTTTCCTGCTGTCTTACTGTTGACCCATTCTTATTGGTCTCCCATTCTTATTGTCTTACTATTCTTCTGCTATCTTACTGTTGAAACTTGGTCCAAGGGTCTATTCGAGTAATCACTACCTGCCTGCTAGTTCAGCTTTCTGCAAATCAACAGTGTTTCCAAGGAATCCTTAGCACAAAATGGAGTCGCTATAGATGGCTTGCTAGTTCCATTCAGTTTTATCTCTCTGATCTTACATCACGTCCACTATTTCCACTGTAACACATTCATTTTAATATTTCAGTATTTATTCTCATAGTTTGAGAATTTGTAGATACTTTAAACTGATGTTTCGTTGTAATTACATTCTCATGACTGTGACAAATTTTTAATGTATATATTTATTGAGTTTTTTATAAAAAAAACTTTTATAAAAGAGATCTTCATTATATCCAGGCCCCATTTTTTGGAGGAAGCATCTTACTTGCAGCCCTGGCTTGCTTAAAATCCTCTACAGAGACCAGGCTGGCCTATAAATCACAAAGATCCGCCACCCTCTACCTCACTGTACTGGAATTAAATGCCTGGCTCAGACTCTTAGCTCTGACAGAAGTTTTAAAATATAATTTTAAGCCGGGCGTGGTGGCATGTGCCTTTAATCCCAGCACTCGGAAGGTAGAGGTGGGTGGATCTCTGTGAGTTCAAGGCCAGCCTGGTCTACAGAGCGAGCTCCAGGACAGCTGGTACTAAAAGCGAGACCCTGCCTCAAAAGTACCAAAAAAAGAAAAAAACTAAAATATAATTTAAGCTACTTTATGAAGATAATTAAAACAGCTATTTTTATTAGAATATGTAACTATCCCCAAGCAGCTAGAGAGAGTAATTAATAAAAGTATAACTGCAAAAATACAAACCTAGACCAAGAATGCAATCAGAAAATAAGGTGAAAAGAAGCAATATACATCTCTCAATAGTGCCCTTAAATATTAATGGTCTAAACTACCCAATGAAAAGACATAGACTGGGAGAATGGATTAGGAAACAGAATCCATCTACATGCTGTCTACAAGAAACCCATCTCACCCTAAAGGACAGGTACCAACTTAAGGCAGAAGGATGGAAAAAAATTATTCCACGCAAATGGTACCAAAAAGCAATCAGGAGTTGCTATTCTAATATCAGACAAAATAAACTTCAAAGTAAAACTAATCAGAAGAGACAAGGAGGGCCATTACATTCTTATCAGAGAAACAATTAGCCAGGAAGACGTCAAAATCATGAATATTTATGCACCAAACTCTGGTGCACCAAAATTTATAAGCACAATTTTGCAGTACCTCATGGCACAGACTAATCCCAGCTCACTCATATTAGGGGAATTCAACAACTCACTGAGTCCTCTGGACAGGTCAACTGGAGAAGGAATAAGCAGCAAGACATCTGCACTGAATAATACAATACACCAAATGGACCTCACAGATATCTACCTAATATTCCATTCCACCCAAACAACAGAGAATATACTTTCTTTTTTTACATTTTATTTTTTTTTATGTGTATGAATGTACTGTCTGCATGCAGGTCTGTGCACCCATGTCATGGAGTGCCGCAGAGGTCAGAAGAGGGCGTCAGATTTCCCTGGAACTGGAGTCAAAGACGGTTCTCAGCCACCATGTGGGTTCTGGGAATAGAACCCGGATCCTCTGAAAGAGCAGTCAGCGTTCTTAACCGCTAGGCTAGGCCACCTCTCCAGCCCTCAGAATATACTTTCTACACAGCACCCCATGGAACATTCTCCAAAATGGGACACAGAAAAAAACTCAATAAATACACAAGAATTGAAGTAATAACATGCATTCTATCAGATCGCAGTGCACTATAGCTCCATATCAACACCAGAATAAGCCCTACTATCTACAGGAACACATGAATACTAAACAACGAACTCCCGAATAATGAATGGGTCAAGGAAAAAATAAAGAAATAAAAGGATTCCTGGAACTAAATGAAAAAGACAATACAACACAGCAAAACTTATGGGATCCTTTAAAAGCAATCCATGGGGCTGGAGAGATAGCCTAGCGGTTAAGAGCACCAACTGCTGTTGCAGAGGACCCAGGTTCGATCCCCAGCACCCTCATGGCAGCTAAGAACCATCCGTAACTCCAATTCCAGGAGAACTCCAGTTCCAGGGGAATCCGACACCCTCTTCTGACCTCCGTGGCATTGCACGACATGGGTGCACAAACCTACACGCAGACAGTACATTCATACACATACAAAATAAATAAAATTAAAAAAAAAGCAATCCTAAGAGGAAAATTTATAGGTATATGTATGTGTGTGCACAAGCACAAATCATATACACAGAATTATAATAAATTTACATTTAAAAATTTAAATTAGACATTTTAATAAGAATTGGGATGTTCAGAATAAAGCTATTTGATTTCTTGGATATTTAAGATTTTATAATAAAATTAAAAATACAGAATAAGAAACATGAACAACCTTGGGGCTGGAGAGATGGCTCAGTGGTTAAAAGCACCGGCTGCTCTTGCAGAGGACCTGGTATTTCCAGCATGCACATCGTGGCTAAGAACCATCTTTAACTCCAGTTCCAGGGGAATCTGACACCATGCTCGACATGGGTGCACCAACCTACATGCAGACAGTACACTAATACACATAAAAAATAAAAAATTAAAAAAGAAACATGAACAACCCAAATGATTGATTGATTTCAACTTGATAATTATGCTGAACATAGATGGGAAAGGGGCTTAAGCGCAGATGAAAAATAATAGGTGATTTTCATTTACGTTTCTCTTTTTTTCTTTTTTTGTGCTTTTATTGATGTTTTGTTTATTTCAGACATCATTTTTCAATTTAGTTTAGGCATATTGTCTTTTCCCTTCCCCCATCCCGCCCCAGATTGTGCATTCTGCCATAATGTTCTGCATCTTTCTCTCAGTCTTTTTTTTCATGCTTAGAAATTCACATTTCCCTCCATTAATTTTATATTACTCTACAATATGGATACACACTCTCCACCTATATACAGTAATTACAGAGTCTGAAAATAAGTGGTGGGTGTATTCTAGAGCCCCTTGAATGCTTTATATTTTTACAACATAGTTGCTTTCAGAGAAGCATAACTATAACAATAATGTTGTTCAGCTTGCCTTTTATCTGGAGGGATTTGGTGTTAGCATCAACAAATGAGGGAAACCATTCACTGTTTTTCTGGAACTGTGTTACTTCACTTATCATAATGGTTTCAAGCCATTTACCTGCAAAGCTCATAATGTCATCTTTCTTGACCATTGAATAGCACACTATTGTGCAGATGTACCACATTTTTGTCATCCACTCCTCAGCTGAGGGGAATTTGGGTTGGTTACAGCTCTTCAGAATTGTGAAGAGGGCTGCAATAAACATAGATGTGCATGTATCTTTCTGGTAGGATGAGTCTTTGGGGTATATACCCAGGAGTCGTATGATTGGGTCAGGTGGTATGTTCATTTTGAGTCTTTTAAGGGTTCTCCACACTGCTTTCCATAGTGGTTGTATAAGTTTACATTCTCAACAGCAGTGGATAAGTGATCCCCTTTCCCCACAACCTCTCCAGCATTTGGTGTCTTTTGTGTTCTTGATGTTAGCCAGTCATATCAGAGTGAGGTGATATCTGAGACTGGTTTTAATTTGCATTCCTTAATTATTAATGATGTTGAACACTTTTTAAGATATTTCTCAGCTATCTTTATTTCCTCACTGGTGAAGTCTCTGTTCAGCTCTTTATTCCATCTTTTGAGTAGGTAATTTGTTTTCTTACTTCTTTGTTTTTTGAGTAGTTTATATATTCTTGACATTAATGCTCTGTCAGATGTATCACTGGTAAAGATTTCCTCCTACTCTGTGGGTTTTCTATTCAGTTCCTGATTGTTTCTTTTGCTGTACAGAAGCTTTTGAGTTTGATGAGGTCCCATTTGTCGACTGTTTACCTTAGTTCCTGTGCAGCTGCTGTCTGATTTAGAAAGTCTTTTCCTACAACTATGAGAGCAACTCCAAATCAATAATATTTGTGATGAAAGGGGAAACATTACAACAGACAAAGAAAAGATCCAGACAATCATACACGAATACTTTAAAAACCTATTCTCCAATAAATTTGAAAACCTAAGAGAAATGGATGAATATCTGAAATCCTGGGAACTAAAAAAGCTTATAAACCAATAAATATCATAAAACATATAAATGGACTTAAAGACAAAAACCACATGATCATCTCAATTGATGCAGAAAAAGCCTTTGACAAGATCTAGCATCCCTTCATTTATAAAGTGCTAGAGGGAATAGGGCTGAAAGGAACATTCCTCAACATGATGAAAGCCATATATAGCAAACCCACTGCCAGCATCATCCTAAACGGAGAAAAATTAGAGCCATTTCCCTTAAAGGCAGGAACACAGCAAGGCCAGTCCTCTTCAACATAGTGCTTGAAATACTTGCTAGGGCAATAAGACAAGAGAATGAAATTAAACAAGTACTAATTGAAAAAGAAGTTAAGCAATCCCTTTTTGCAGGTGATATGATAGTTTACCTAAGGGATGCTAAAAACTCCACCGGAAAACTTCTAGAAACAATTAAGAGTTTTAGTAGAGTGGTGGGTTACAAAATTAACCTAGAAAAATCAGTAGCCTCTATTTGCACCAATAATAAAAAAGTGGAGAAGGAATATAAGAAGACCTTCCCACTCACAATAGCCTCAAATATAATAAGATACCTGGGAACAAACCTAACGAAAGATACTAAAGACCTCTATAACAAAAAATTTAAGCCCCTGAAGAAGGAGATTGAAAATGACATCAAAAGATGGAAAGACCTCCCATGCTCATGGATTAGGAAAATTAATATAGTAAAAATGTCCATTTTACCCAAATTGATACACAGATTCAATGCAATCCCAATCAAAGTCCCTATGAGCTTCTTCACAGACTTGGAAAAAAATCCTTAAACTCATATGGAAAAACAAAGCACCCCGAATAGCTAAAGCAACCCTGAGTGAAAAATGCAATATAGGGGGGATTGCTCTACCAGACTTCAAACTATATTATAGGGCCATAGTAATAAAGACAGCCTGGTACTGGGACAAATACAGACCTCTTGGCCAATGGAACAAAATTGAAGATCCAAACTTGAGTTCATACAATTTCAGCCACATCATATTTGACAAAGGGTCAAAAAAACCTCAAAGGAGGAAGGATAGCATCTTCATCAAACAGTGTTAGCAAAACTGGATCACCTTTTGTAGAAGAACAAAATTAAACCCCTACCTCTCACCCTGTACAAAACTCAACTCCAAGTGGTTCAAAGATCTCAATGCGAAGCCTAAAACCCTGAAGGTGATAGAAGAAAAAGTTGACAACAACATTTTCTCTTCTTATACAATATATTTTATTGATGTTTGATGTTTTGCATACTTCATACATCATTTCTCAGTCCAATTTAGACACGTTCCCCATTCCATGCCCCCCTTCCCACCACAGTTCACGCATTCTACCATACATGACTTGCATATTTTTCCTCAGTCTTTTTAAAGTTTTTCTCTGCTGAGGATTACTGTTTTGGGCAGAAGTTAACCTTTTCTTTTTTTAATTTTAATTTTTATTTTATTTTATTTTTATTAATTTTATTTATTTCTGTATGTGTATGAATGTACTGTCTGCATGCAAGTCTGCGCACCCGTGTCGTGCAATGCCGCGGAGGTCAGAAGAGGGCGTCGGATTCCCCTGGAACTGGAGTTCTCCTGGAATTGGAGTTTCAGACGGTTCTCGGCCGCCATGTGTGTGCTGGGGATCGAACCCGGGTCCTCTGTAAGAGCGGTCTGCGCTCTTAACCGCTAGGCCATCTCTCCAGCCCCCTAATTTTTATTTTTTAATAATAGGTCATAAGTAATGAATACAGGCATTCTTCATGTAAAACCATTTTGCAAGTAGCTATGCCCAAACTTATACAACCCGAGCCCCCCGTTGTCCAGCTGGGGGAGCTTATATGTACTATCAGGTTGATCAAATAAGAGTCCAGTCTATGTTTCTGTAGTTTCGTAGTTCACCCCAATCGCAGCCCTTACATTCTACCATGCCCCCTTTTCCACAGGTTGTTCTCTAGGCTTTAGAAAAAGGACACAAGTGGGCAAGAAGGTGAACAGTCTACTTTCTTTGGAGATGTGGTTTTGGACTCTGATCGGTTCAGGTTGTTTCCGTTCATGGGTTGGCAGTTTATCCCAAAATAACCTTTTACTCCTACTGATGTAGCATAAGCAGTTAGATATACAGGCATTTAAACAGTACTAATTATTATGGTAGGTTACATTGGTATAGATACAGATGTTTGGATGGTATGCTAATCCATGGACTATAGCTTTTCTGTAAAAGCTGACAAGGTATTACTGTGGCTTATAACATCTCCTAACCACTAGAGGATTTAAGATTGTGGTATCAGCCCTGAATTAATCCTCCAAGGAGAGAGCTAATAGCCAATTAGATTTGGGATATAAAGACATTTGTCTGCCACTGCTGCACAGTATTTCCAGGCAGGTGAGGTGTAGCTGATGCTGACGGAGGAGTCTTGCTTGACTCAAGGAGACCAATATTTGCTTTGTTGATTTAGTGGCCTTTGGTAACACTCTCTGGCATTCCAGAGGCCATCTGTACACTTGCAGGTGTGGTCTCAATATATCTTTCCCATACTTACACCAGGTCTTCAACAGCAGGACCTTACCACCTCTCTTCTTGCAGATATCCCAGTTTTCTTTTCAGTCAGTTCTTTGACCCAGTCCTGTTGTCGTTGTTGTTCCCTCCCATTTGTATTGCTCCACAATATGTCTATACATATATCACATATATATCAAAATTATGATCTGTGAAGATAAACTCTATGATAATTCCAAAATATGTTTAGAAATTCACATATTTCCTTTAATTTTATATTGCTCTAAAATATGAATACATACCCTCCACCCATAAACCGCAGTTACAAAGTCTGAAAATAAGTGGTAAGTTAATTCTAGAGCCTGTTAAGGGATTCACATTATAACAGCACAGTTGCTTTCAGATAAAAAGAAATATAACATTAACATTGCTCAGCTTGCCTTTCAACTAGAGATTTGGTGCTAGTATTCACAAATGAGGGATACCATTCATCGTCTGTTTTTCTGAGACTGTGTTACTTCACTTAGCATAATGGCTTCTAGTTCCATCCATTTTCCTGCAAAGTTCATGATATCATTTTTTTTTTGGTCTTTTCGAGACAGGGTCTCCCTGTATCCCCAGCTGTCCTGGAACTCTCTCTGTAGACCAGGCTGGCCTTGAACTCACAAAGATCCGCCTGCCTCTGCCTCCCAAGTGCTAGGATTAAAGGCGTGTGCCACCATGCCTGGCGATATCATCTTTCTTTACCACTGCATAGAACTCCGTTGTGTAGATGTACCACATTTTCATTATCTACTCATCACTTGAGGGACATTTGTGTTGGTTCCAGCTCTTCACTATTGTGAAGAGAGCTGCAATAATCATAGATGTGCATGTATATTTGTGGTAGGATGAATGTTGTGGATATAAACCTAGGAGTGGTATGACTGGGTCAGGTGGTAGACTCTTTTTGAATCTTTTAATTGTTCTCCAAACTGCTTTCCATACTGGTTGTATAAGTTTATATTGCCACCAGCAGTGGATGATTGATCCCCTTTCTCCACAATCTCTCCAGCATTTGGTTTCTTTTGTTTTCTTAATATTAGCCAGTCTTATTGGAGTGCAATGATATTTAAACTTGTTTTAATTTGCATTTCCTTAATTTTTAACAATATTGAACACTTTTTAATGTTTCTCAGACATCTTTATTTCCTTGCTTTTGAAGTCTCTGTTCAGCTCTTTACTCCATCTTTTCAGTGGGCCATTTGTATTCTTACTTCTTTGTTTTTTGAGTAGTTTATAAATTATAGATGTTAATGCTCTGTCAGATGTGTCACTCTTGTAGGCTTCTTCCCACTCTGTGTGTTTTCTCTTCACTTCATTAATTGTTTCTTTCGCTGTACAGAAGCTTTTGAGTTTAATGAGGTCCCACTTGTCAATTGTTGACTTTATTTCCTGCATGGCTGCTGTCTGATTTAGAAAGTCTTTTCCTATGCCTATGTCTTGTAGGTTGCTGCCATTGTTTCCTTCTATAACTTTTAGAGTTTTGGGTTTCACATTGAGGTCTTTGATCCATTGGAGTTGATTTTTGTACAGGGTGAGAGGTAGGGGTTTAATTTTGTTCTACAAATTGTGATCCAGTTTTGCAAGCATCACTTGCTGAAGATGCTATCTTTCCTCCATTAAGAATTTTTTTCAAAGCCAATTTTTTAGTTGAAACTTTGTGCATTTCATACAAAATTTCAAATCAAATCTAGACCTGTGCCTGCATTCCTGACCCCCCAACCCACCAGAGCTCATGCATTCTGCCAAACATGTTTTTCTTCTTTTTCTCAGTCTCTCTAAATATTCTTGATGTAGAAGTTTACTGTTTCGATCAGAAGTTCGTCATTTCAGTCAGTTGCTTGACACAGTCTTGTTGCTGTTGTTATTCCTCCCAATATGCATTACTCCAAAATATGCATATATGCATGCCACATATATCATAGGTTTTAGCTTCTTCACCTTATGAGTTTTTTTTTCTTTATTAGGGTGAAAGATGTCATGTTTGAATGCTGCTCCTTGGCAAGCCCAAACCACCATCAGTTCTGCTCTTGTGCTCCGCACTGGGGTTTTCCCTTCCCATGGTCACCAAATGAGGTTCAGTAAGCACCACGTCCTGTACTGGTCTCTATGATACATCCTGGGTAGTCCAGCAATGGCAATCTATACACTGAAGGGGCTGAAACTCCAGTAGTAGTCCAGTCCACAAGTTGGACATCTCAGCAGTCCCCATCTGTCACTAAAGGTTTGGAGGATTTCTTGGAGAGACATGAGTCTTCAGTCCATATTGGAAAGTTGAACATCTGTGTCTCATGTCTTTGAAGAATGGCAAAAACAGTGGCAGCCACAGGGTAGCTGCACTTGCCAATAAGACAGGTGAAACAACTGTGCTCTTTTTTTTCCTTTTTGTCTTTTTACTAAGATTTCAAGTTTTGCACCTGAAGAACAATTTCTCAGTCTTTACTATTTACTTATTTCTGGTTATCCTTTCCTTTTGGAGGTTTAAGCCCAGATCAACCAACGTTTTTGTTTTCCCAAGGGAAGTTGAGGATCTGATCCTCAAGGGTCACTCAGGATTTAGGGGGCCTCCATTGAGAGTTTTTGCCCCTTTTTCATATACGAGGTGGCTGAAATTGTATGAACTCAAGTTTGGATTTTCAATTTTCTTCCATTGGTTTACGGGTCTGTTTTTTGGAATTACCATGTTGTTTTTATAACTATACCCTTGTAATATATTTCAAAGTCTGGTAAAGTTACCTCCTTCCCCCATATTGTACTTTTCACTAAGTGTTGCTTTAGCTAGTCTGTGTCTTTTGTTTTTCCATATGAATTTAAGGATTATTTTTCCAAGTCTTTGAAGAATCTCAGATGTATTTTAATTGGGATTGCATTGAATCTGTATATTAATTTGGGTAGTATGGACATTTTTTACCATATATATATATATATATATATATATATATATATATATTTGAGACAGGTCTCCTTTAGTCTCAGCTGGCTTGGAACTCACTCTGTAGACTAGTCTGGCCTTGAACTCACAGATATTTGCCTGCCTCTGTGACCCAAGTGCTGGGATCAAAGGCGTGGCCACCATGACCTGTGCATTTTTACTATATTAATTTTTCCAACCCATGAGCATGGGATTTCTTTCCATCTTTTGATGTCATATTCATCTCATTCTTCAGACGCTAAAAATTTATTTTTTGTAGAGCTCTTTGGTGTCTTTGGTTAGGTTTGTTCCTAGGTATTTTATTTATTTATTTATTTATTTATTTTATTTATGGCTATTGTGAGTGTGAAGGTCTCCTTATATACCTTCTCCAGTTGCTTGTTGGTGTAAAGAAATGCTATGATGAATACCGATGGGAAAGTGGCTAAAGCATAGATGAAAAAATAGATGATTTTTACTTACAATTTTCAATACCATGCACTGGTCAAGTTCCATTGTTGCTGGTTGGTGTTTTGGTTCTTCTTTTGATTTTGTGATTTTGCTTATTTGGTTGCTTGTTTTCATAATATTTTTATTACTAATGGAGAATTTTATGTTTTTTTTCTTTTTTAATTTATTTTTATTTGGCCAGTAAATACAAAAATGCTTGCTTACACAAACATTTTGATCAAATAAAGAAGAAAAAAGAAGAAAATAAATCCAGCCCATTTTTGCTGTTATCTCACAATTCATCTCCCCTCCTGACCCCCTACAGTCTGATGGGGCAACCTCTTCCATAAGAGTCCCTGGGCTTTGGAGGGGAGGGCAAAAGATAGAGTGAGAGATAGAAGATCTAGTTTTTTATTTTTCTGGTGTGGCAAGTCAACTCTTAAGACTATCCAAGTTCTGTTTGCAACAGACTTAACAGATTTAAGAATCTCCATTTAATTCTAGTAATAAGTCACAAATAACAGTGGATATTAAAGATTATATCAAGTTAATCTATGGGCATATAAACACATACTTGGATAATATCTTGGGTGGGGCTTTATAACTTTTTGACAACGGAATGCCAATAGCTTTCTTTTTAAAATATATATTTTTAAATTTTATTTATTTTCGTATGTGTATGAATGTACTCTCTGCATGTAAGTTTGTGCACCTGTGTTGTGCAATGCTGCAGAGGTCAGAAGAGGGTGTCAGATTCCCCTGGAACTGGAGTCAAGAACAATTCTCAGCCACCATGTGGGTGCAGGGGTTCGAACCCGGGTCCTCTGTGAGAGCAGTTGGCACTCTTAACCACTAGGCCATCTCTCCAGCCCTGCCAATAGCTTTCTCTAACGTGGTCAATACAGCCTCCTGACATTAGGAGGCACCAAGGCTACAGTGTCAGCCAGGTAGCAGGCATTGTATTGGGATTTTATTTTCTTTCCAGGCATACATTTATCAAGCTGGAACTATTGCACTATATCGTCTTTGATATGTAGAAGTGTAGCACAAGAAGTTTGTAGTAAATCTTTAGAGACCATTTCTTTCCAGAGTTTTGTATAGTGCTCTCTGATACCATGAAGATCAACTGTTGATTTGCAGTGCAGGGTCTCAGCACTTTTTTTTTCCCTCTTATCACATTGGGTCTTCAGCAATAGTGTCTTACTCTTCATTTCTTGTGTCCACCCAAAGTTATAGGCTAATGGCCTTCATTTTGGGGGCTTTTAAAGCTTCTCTGGCCAACAATTCCTGGTAGGGCAGCCCAGAGCTGGCAGTAAATCCTTTATCTACCAATGTTTTGTATTTAAATTTAGGGGAATATTGCATCCTAGAGGGAGGAGGTGTATTCATTCCACCTCTGTTTTTGTAATTTCTACCACAAGAATCCTCTCTTGTTTCCCAGACTTCTAAATCCAGATTCATAGTTTTCCAGAAGGCAGGAGTTGTATCACATAACTATTAACAGGAGCCCAGCTGAAGGGGTTTACCACATCCCTTCAGACTGTCTCCATCTGGACTGCATACCACTGGTTCAACAGGTAGAACCCAGGTTTTCCTGAACACAATTATCTTGTTATATGGAAAATAAATATCAGAATTATCACTTATATAATACAGGGAAATATGGAGCACATTTGTGTCTATTTAATCCAATAGCTGTAACTGGGACTACAGTACAAGACAGGGATGAGTTGAAAATTAGCAATAATTTTGTATGACTGATTAGCATAAATATGTTTCTATTTTCTTTTCTTTTAATGTAATGCTTTTGTTGACGTTTTGTGTGTTTCAGACATCATTTTTCAGTTCAATTTAGACATATTCCACTTTTGCTTCACCCCACCCCACCCCAGATCATGCATTCTGCCATAATTGTCTTGCATCTTTCTCTCAGGTCTTTTTTAATGTTTAGACATTCACATTTTCATCCTTTAATTCTATATTACTCTAAAATATGAATACATACTTTCCACCCATATAAAGTAATTACAGAGTCTGAAATAAGTGGTGGGTCGATTCTAGAGTCTGTTAAAAGATTTACATTATAACAACTTAGTTGCTTTCAGGTAAACAGAAATAAAACAATAATGTTTTTCAGGTTGCCTTTAAATTGGGGATTTGGTGTTAGCATCTACAAATGAGGGAAACTATTCACCATTTGATTTTCTGGGACTGTGTTACTTCACTTAGCATAATGGCTTCAATTTCCACACGCTTACCTGCAAAGTTCATCATGTCATCTTTCTTTACCACTGAATTGTGTAGATGTACCACATTTTGTGATCCACTCCTTTGTTGAGGGGCATTTGGGTTGGTTCCAGCTCTTTGCTATTGTGAAGAGAGCTGCAATAAACAGGGATGTACATGTATATTTGCCATAGGATGACACTTTGGGGTACATACCCAAGAGTGTGGTATGACTGGGTCAGGTGCTAGGCTCATTTTGAGTCTTTTAAGGGTCTCCACACTGCTTTCCATAATGGTTGTACAAGTTTTCATTCCCCATGTATGAGTGTTCCCCTTTTCCCCCAACCTCTCTAGCATTTGGTGTCTTTTGTTTTCTTGATCTTATCCAATCATATTGGAGAAAGATAATATCTGAGAGTGGTTTTAATTTGCATTTCCTTAATTATTAATGATGTTGAACACTTTTTAAGATGTTTTTCAACCATCTTTAATTCTTGACTGGTGAAGTCTCTGTTCATCTCCTTACTCCATCTTTTGAGTAGGTCATTTTTTTGTCTTCGTTTTTTTGAGTAGTCTATATATTCTTTTTTTCTTTTTTTGTGGTTCTCAGCCTCAGACTTTAACGGCTGCGCTATCCCTCCAGCCCCATGTTCTTTTTTTCTAAGGGAGACATGACAATTTCCTCATGACAGTTCAGTACAGGAGTAGTCTATATATTCTTGACATTAATGCTCTGTCAGATGAATCACTGGTGAAGATTTCCTCCTACTGCGGGTTTTCTCTTCACTTCCTTGATTGTTTCTTTTGCTGTACAGAACCTTTTGAGTTTGATGAGGTCCCATTTGTCAACCGTTGACTTTATTTCCTGTGCAGCTGCTGTCTGATTTAGAAAGTCTTTCCCTACACCTACATCTTGTAAGTTGTTGTCACCTTTTTCTTCTATCATCTTCAGAGTTTTTTGATCCACTTGGAGTTGATATTTGTATAGTGTGAGAGATAGGGGTTTAATTTTGTTCTTCTACAAAAGATGATCCAGTTTTGCCAACACCATTTGATGAAGATGCTATCCTTCCTCCATTGAGGTTTTTGACCCTTTGTCAAATATGATGTGGCTGAAATTGTATGAGCTCAAGTTTGGATCTTCAATTTTGTTCCATTGGTCAATGGGTCTGTTTTTGTCCCAGTACCAGGCTGTCTTTATGACTATGGCCCTATAATATAGCTCTAAGTCTGATAGAGCAATCCCCCCTGTATTGCATTTTTCACTCAGGGTTGCATTAGCTATTCGGGGTATTTTGTTTTTCCATATGAATTCAATGATTTTTTTCCAAGTCTGTGAAGAAGCTCATGGAGATTTTGATTGGGATTGCATTGAATCTGTGTATCAATTTGGGTAAAATAGACATTTTTACTATATTAATTTTCCCAATCCATGAGCATGGGAGGTCTTTCCATCTTGTGATATCAATTTCAATCTCCTTCTTCAGGGGTTTAAAATTTTTGCTATAGAGGTCTTTGGTATCTTTGGTTAGGTTTGTTCCCAGGTATCTTATTATATTTGAGGCTATTGTGAGTGGGAAGGTCTTCTATTCCTTGTCCACTTGTTTATTATTGGTGCAAAGAGAGGCTACTGATTTTTCTAGGTTAATTTTGTATCCTACCACTTTACTGAAACTGTTAATGATTTCTGGTAGAGTTTTTAGCATCACTTAGGCAAGCTATCATATCATCTGCAAAAAGAGATAGCTTAATTTCCTTTTTTCTGATTAGTATTAGTTTAATTTCCTTCTCTTGTCTTATTGCCCTAGCAAGTGTTTCAAGCACTATGTTGAAGAGGAGTGGTGATAAGGGCCAGCATTGCCAGGTTCCCTCCATTAAGGGAAATGATTCCGATTTTTCTCCATTTAGGATGATGTTGGCAATGGGTTTGCTATATATGGCTTTGATCATGTTGAGGAATGTTCCCTTCAGTCCAATTTCCTCTATGACTTTAAACAGGAAGGGAAGCTGGATCTCGTCAAAGGCTTTTTCTCCATCAATTGAGATGATTGTGTGTTTTTTTTAGTCCATTTATGTGTTTTATGATATTTATTGATTTCTGTACTTTTTTTTTCTCATTGCGAGTTGTGAACCTCGGCTTTCTGCTCCAGCCCCGGCCACCATGCCTTCCACCACAATGAACTCTGATTCCCTGGAATCATCAATTGTATGTTCAAATAAACACCTCCCTCTATAAGTTCCCTTGGTTATGGTGGTTTATCACAGCAACAGAAAAGTGATTAATACCGATGAGTTCACTGGGATGGATGAGGTGACAGTAGGCATAATGTCACATTGGGGATGACATAACATTAGGCTTGAGCTTCTAGTAGGGACAAGTTCACAGTAGGGATGAGGCCACACTAGGGATGATGTCACACTAACAATGAGCTCACATTAGGGATGAGGTCACAAAAGGGATTAAGTCAGAGTAGGTATGGGTTTACAGTAGGAAAGAGGTCACATTAGGAATGATGTCACAATAAGGGATGAAGTCATAATAAGCATGAGGTCATAGTAATATTGATTCCCCACTAGGGATGAGGTCACTATAAATATGATTTAATTTAAGGGATAATGTCACACTCTGTATGAGGTGATGGTATGGATGAGGTCACAATAAGGATGAGGTCACGTTAGTGATGAGTTGACACCAGGGTTGAGTTCAGAATAGGGATGATGTCACACAAGGGATGATGTCACACTAGGGATGATATCACAATAAGGATGATGTCACACTAGGAATTGGTCCACAGTAGGGATGAGGTCACACTAAAATGAAGACACAGTAGGGATGAGGTCTCAGTGGGGTGAGTGCACACTGTGGTTGAGGTCACATTATGGATTATTTCACAGTAGTTATGAGGTCACATTAAGGATGAGGTCACAGTATGGATGAATTCACACTAAGGATGGGATCACAGTAGGGATGAGGTCACATTAGGTATCAGGTGACAGTAGTGATTAGGTCACTGCCACACCAACTCCAGCATCGTCTGTGTGAGCAATGGCAAAAGTCATAATAACAGAGGAGGAGATATGTGCCTCGCGAGGCTAGGCTCCCTGGTGGTCAGTGGCAGAGTACTCGGCCTCAGCTTCTAAGATCACGATGCATTACAAAGATGTTATGCTTCATGAGTATTGGACTTTGTACATTGTCTTTTGACTCTCTTCCCGAGCCCAGCGCAACCTCAGTCCCAGACAAGGGACAGTTAAACATGTCTAAAAATAAATCAGGCAAACAGAAGCCTCATGAACCAAAGTAAAATCATACAGAGATACAGCATTTAAAGGCTCCTTTGTCCTAAAAGTCCCCACAAAGATATTGTAAACATTACACTAAGTGAGATCATAGGTTAGTTACAAATAATAAAAGTGTTCTTCCAAACTTAATAAAATAAGACTCATTCCTTTAAGCAGAAAGCTACATCTAATAAAATTAGTAATATAAAGCTTAGTTATAGTTATGCATATTTTTTTATTTAATTTTTTATTTTTCAAAATTTCACACATAAACATTTTACTTTCATCTAATTAGTGTGCCAAGTATACAGAGATGACATATAGGCAGGTGTCAAATTAATTTTAAGTTGAAAAGAAGAATATCTTCCCCATATTGTATACTTTTGGGGCATAACATGATCAGTATCCCTTCTCTATAGAAACAAACATTTATAAAATTTCCAGGCCATTGCTAGCAAATATATTTCACTTATGCCTAGCTAAAATAGTTTTACCTTTCAGGTAATCATAGAGAGGAGGAAAACTAGAGTTATTAAAGTTATGTGGGTGGCTCTTGAAATAAGCACTTAATATCTTAAGTACAGTGGCCAGAGATCAGATAAAGAAGCAGCAGAAGACAGATATGAATCTGTAGGCCACGACAGGTGTAGTAAGGATGTTAACCAAGGAGACTCATTTAGAAATATATTCAAAGAAATTTATGACTTTCTGGATATAGGAGACAAAAGAGTGTAAAGCAGCAGTGTGAATTCCAAAATTTCTGAAGGATAGACATATATGGAGGAGGAAGTTTAGAAAACAATATATTGAGTTTAGTTTTTAGAAGATTGAATGGACAATTGGACAAGGCTTTTTGGAGAGAGCTCTCCCAGTGTAGTAGGTATCGACTTAAACGGCAGAGAAAACTTTGCAAGTAGATGGAATCACTTTTGGTAGAGAATGAGGAGCTCCACCCTGGAGTGAGTAATGAAGCCCTTAGAAACAGACTTACCCAGAATTTCAACATTTTGATACTACATGATATCTACTTTGTAAACAAGTTTTAAGAAACTATTTCTCCTTATCTCTTCCCCATCACCCCTGCTTCATGAATATTACATGTGCCTAAAGTTATGTTCATGTAAATATAGAAAACAAGAGGTTTGAATGTAAATGCTTGTTTTACAAGAGTTTGAAGGTAATCTGTGTTTTAAACAGTTTTTTATTGGATGCTGTTGTGCATTTCACACATCATCTCCAACTCAGTTTCAGCAAGCTATTCCCACCCCCCCACCCCCGCTCAACCGAGATCATGCATTCTGCCATAACTGTCCTGCATATTTCTTCTCAGTTTTTTTTTCCATTTTTTAGCTATAATGATAATCCATGAATACAAGCACTCCTTCGATGCAAAACCAATCGCAGGCTGCCGAAAATCCCCACAGCCCTCCCACCTCTCCAGTCATGTGGTGAGGGGTTGTATGCTCAATCAGGCCGATCAAATGAGGGTCCAGACAACTGCTGTAGTTTCATCAAGCCAGTCACCACGATCGGCACCCTTACATTCTACCACGCCCTTCTCTCTTCCTGCTCTTCGCAGATTATTCCCTGGGCCCTTAGAAAGGGGCACAGGTGGAGAGAACAGATCAGTCCACTCTCTCTCTGGAGCTGTGTCTATGGACACCATGGTCAATTCTAGTTGTTTCCTTTTCATGGCTGACCGTTTGTCAGGAGAAACCTTTCGATCCTACTAATGAAGCAAAATAATGATATAGTATATTGACTAAAACATAAGAACTGTGATAAGGATATACTCTTTCAGAACCAAATATAACACTAAAGTCCTAACTATGCCTTAGAGCAAAATATAATAACAGGAAGTCTGACAGTCAGTAATGGATTATTCCACCAGAGATGTTGGCCAGGGGATCTAAGGCCCCACAAAAGTAAAGTCCTTCCTCCAAACTGAGGATCCTTGCAAGAAGAGAGGGTCATGATTGAAGGCCTGCTGTGAAGACCTGACTTAACATGGAAAGATGTATGAGACCACACATGCAAGTGTACAGATGGCTCTGGAACACCAGAAGAGTGTTACCAAAGGCATTAACAATTAAAGCAAATACGGGTCTCCTTGAGTCAAGCAAGACTCCACCATCGGCACACACACCTTCCACCTGCCCTGGAAATACTGTGCAGCAGGGCAAGCATATGCTGTGTAATCAAATCTTCATTTGGCTATTGGCTCTCATCCTTGAGGAATAACCCACTGCTGACTGCCACACAGCTTACATACACTACTCTTACAGGTTGGAGATCTCATAAGGCCACAGCGAAGACCCTGTCATAACTTAACTAGAGAGAAATAGTATTCAAGACAACAATCATCTAAAAAAGTGTCATACAAAGTTTGGCATATTAAAGAGTAACACTTAGTTATAAGGCACATATGGCTGGGTTTAGTCTCCTTTAAGAAAAAATTGTGTAATTAATTAAGATAAAAGGCCCTTTCAGGCTGTTGGCTTTGAATCACAACTGGAGATAACCTAGAGTCCTTGGAAAATGCTAGCCCCAGGAAGGATAGAAACATCAATTGGAACTTTCAAAAGAAACAAAAACTATAGTTTATTAAAAAAAAAAAGACTGCTGTTTATTGCTTATCTCCCCTACCAGGACAGTGTGAGCAGTATTCTGCGAGTAAACTTTCATTGATATAAAAATTTATCTTGTTGGCCTTCTTTAACCCAGGTGGAGTTCCTTTGCAATAAGCCCTTTTGTTCTCGAGGAGATGCAAATCCCCTGCCTACCACCTCGGCCCTTCCCCCTTTTGCCTGCTTCCCAGCCCACTTTCCTACTTGTATAAAACTTGACTTGATCTCAGTAAAGGATCACTAGATCTCAATACTCTCTCTCCTGGTGTCGTTGTCCCATATTCACTGTGTTGTACAGCTCTATCAAGAGGTAACCGACTGGTTGCCTGCATACCTTATCGTATCAGAGACTTTATATGTTCCCAGTGAAGAATCGACTAGGGTTAGTCGTCCACTGTTGGATGTCACAGGATTGCACAGTGGATGTCACTAGAATGAGTCACTTAAGCATCATGTAGGTAAGATTCACGACAAGCGCGCTCGATAGTATTAATGAAGTCACAAAAGAAATGAGGTTTCAAATAGGTTTTGAAATCAATAGAAGATGATGCCACGTAGGAAGAGTGCACAGATGGATTTAGGTTCACATTAAGATAAGTGAGAAATAGGGATGTGACACACTAGGGATGAGGCACATGTAAGTGGTTCATTATGAGATTGTAGGAATCACATCAACGTGAGTTTACTGAAAATAGTATCCCCCATCACTGTGAGTTCACACTGGGGACTTAGGACATAGGGATGATATCACATTAGGGTTGTAGGTCCACTGTTGGGATGAGTCAGTGAGGGATGAGTACACAATAGAGATGAGTGAACAGTAGGCATGTGATGAAGTCACAATAGGGATAAATCACGAAGGGATGAATGGACAACATGGATGGAAGTCACTCTAGGGAGGATTCACCTTAGGATGAGTCACAGTAAGCATAGTCAAAAATAGGATGAGTTCGACATTGGGATGATGTCACAATAGGTATGAATAAAAAGTAGGGGATGTAGTCACAATAGGGATGATGTTACAAAGGGGATGTAGCATGGTAGAGAGTCAGACTTGTATTGTGATTCTGTATTTTTGAATCATCCCTGCTCTCTGGTATGAATCAGCTGGTCGAACATGATGATCTTTTTTTTGATGTGGGTCGTTAGTGCAATTTGCAAGTATCCTGTTGAGAATTTTTGCATCATTTTTCATTATGTTGAAATGTGTCTGGGGGAATGATTCTCTTACTTGGTTGTATCCTCCGTTGATAGATTGGATCTGGCTGTCATAGAAGGAATTTGGGAGAATTTTCCTCGGTGTAATCCCTGAACAGTTTGATAGAATGTGTAGACTAATTTAAATTTTTTTTTATTTATTTTATTTGATTATTTTATTCAACAGTTATTTATTTCAAATAAATTCTAGGCGATTTCTCCCCTTCCCTCCCCCCAACCCACCCCACCCCATCCCAATGCATGCATTCTGCCATTAAACTGACTGCATCTTTCAGTTGTTTTTTCATTTTGTTACAATATGTTAACTTATGAGTACAAGCATCCTTCAGGTATAACCAATCTGCAGCAATGTGCCCAAACCCACACAGCCCCCATTGGTCCCACCATCCAGCGGGGGGGTGATAGTTGTTGTTCAATCAAAGTGATCAAATGAGTGTGCCAGAGTATAGGCTGTAGTTTCAGTTTCACCATTCACACCCAATCACACAGCCGCTTACCTTCTACATACCCCCCTTCGCAGATGGTTCCCCTATGGCTTAGAAAAGGGCCACAGGATGAGAGCAAATCTATCCACTTCTCTGGAGGCTGTTTCTGGACTACTGGTCAATTCTGGGCTGTTTCCTTGCATGGTGCTGAATTTGTCCAGGAATAACCTTTCAAATCCTACTAGATGAAGCACAAGCAACTTAGGTATTAAACAGTACTAATTGTTATTGTAGTTTATTTGGTAGTAGACACAGATTGTGTTTGGATGGTTTGTTAATCCGTGAAATACATTTTTTTCTGTTAAATATGGACAGGTCTACTGTGGCTTATAACATCCAAAATACTAACCATTAGAGAGTAAGTTTATGCATCACCTGAGTTATCCTCCAAGAGAAGCCAATAGCCAATTAGATTTGGGAATACAGGAGTATGGCTGCCATCTTGCTGCCAGTTTTTCCAGCAGGTGAGGTTGAGTACTGGTGCGGACGAGGAGTCTTGCTTGACTCAAGAGATACCATATTGCCATAAGATTTGGAGGAATTGAAGATGAAAGTAAAAAAAAAACCCAGTTTTAATAATAAAAAACGCTGGACATAGATGGTTCACAGCAGAATGCTATAAACATTTAAAGAAACTCTTTAAATGTTTATTAGAATTCTGGAGGTTGTTTTCTAAATATCTCACACCTCAACTTTATGGGAGTCAGTTTGACGTCAATCTCTTCTTTGATAGCTTTGCTTGTTACCAGGAATTCAGATATTCATCCATTTCGGTGTAGGTTTTCAAATTTAGTGGAGTAAGGTTTTTTTTTGAATATCCTTGTTGATTGTCTGGTCTTTCTTTTTTCTTTTGGATTTTCCCCTTTCTATGTTACTATCTTTTTTCTTTTTTTTTCAAAGCAAATTTTATTGAAGTTCTGGTGCAGTTTCATAGAAAATACAAACATCTAGACCCGTGCCCCTCCCTGTCCCCCCACCCCACCACAGCCACTCCATGCTTTCTTTTCTGACCAAGGATATTTCATCTTCTTCTCATCTCTGCTCAACTCTTTACGCAGAAGTTCACTGTGTTCAGTCAGTTTTCGATGCAGTCTTTTCTGTGGTTAGTGTTGGTGTTCTTTCCAATACACATCACTCCAAAACATGCACAAATGCATGCCACACATATATCATAAGTTTACGCATCTTCCAGCTTACATTTTTTCATTATATGGGCTGAAATTTGCATTTTGAAGTCCTCCTTCTTGGCACACAAACCGCAAACCACCAATCACTTCGTGCTCCGTTATGTTCCCACACTGGGGTTTTTCCCTCCATGGTCAACAAATGAGGATCCAGTAATCACATCACAGACACACAAAATGACACCGTCCTGTCCTTGATCTTGCTGTACGGGCTCCATGATACAAGCCGTGGGTAAGTCAAACAATGCTTGTCCTTACTTGAATAGGCAGAAACCCCAGTAGTATATCAGTCCACAAGTTGGATATCTCAGCAGTGTTCATTGGCACTGAAGTTTTTTTGGAGAGTTCTTGGAGAGAATGTCTTCAGTCTATAGTGGAATTTGAAAGCTGTGTCTCATTCTTTGAAGGATGGTAAAAAGCAGTGGCAGCCACAGTAAGATCTTCACATTTGCCATTAAGACAGGTAAAACAACTGTACAAATGTGTTCTTTTTTATTATCTTTTTTTTACTAAGAATCTCAAGTTTTATACCTGAAATCCAATTTCCCGGACTTACGAGTTTATTTATTTCTGGTTATCGTTTCCTTTTGGATGTTTTAAGGCCACACAGTTATCCCGAATTAACCCAAGGTTTGTGTTTTTTTTCAATTTGGGAGGATCTGGTCCTCAAGGGTCAATCGCAGATTTTGTGTGGTGTGTGGTGTGTGTGGTGTGTGTGTAGTGTGCCCCCCCTTGCCCCTTATTTGGCTTTTTATTCACCATTTCCATTCACTCAAGGACAAAGTTCAAGGTCTTTCTAGACCAGGCTTCCCTTTTTGAGTATTAGCAGCAAACGTTCCTCTTTATAGACTGACACTGACTGAAGTCACGTTACTGGATCTACAAGACCTCCCGCCACAAGAGACTGTGCCTTGACTTTGGCAGGAGGAAATTCAAGAGATGCTCCATTCATAGTCCCCCTCTGGGACTTATTTGAACTCTGAGGGCAAGAACAAAGTTATCCCTTAAGAGTCCATTGCCAAATTGATATGGGCATTAAGAATGAGCAATAAGCCCTAGAAAGGATTATTTACAATCAGCCTGATACTCTAAGTACTTATAATAGTTTATGAAAGGCTTGGGACAGAAGCTCAAAGCAGCCTTGGATAAGAATAACGAAAAATGCAACTTCCATAACAAAATAAATACTTACTATGGGTAGACATAAAGGTCATGTACAAACTATTTGTTAGCTCTTTTCTTTTTTTTTTTTTTTTTTTTTGGTTGCGCTGGGCTTGAAGAAGATCTGTCTATTTTGTTATCTTTTCAAAGAAGTGGCTTTTGGATTCCTTGATTCATATGTATTGTTTTCTGTGTTTCTGTTCATGATGTCTGCTCTGATTTTTTGTTATTTATTCTGTCTTGTTGGTTTAGGAGTCATTTGTTGCTGCCTCTTAAGTGTTTTTTATCTGCAGTGTTAGATAATTTAATTTTTCCCTTTTTTTGTGGGTCACTTAGTGCTATAAATTTCACTCTCAAGACTACTTTTAAAGTACCCACAGGTGTTTGACGTGTTTTATTGTCTTTTTCGTTTAGTTCCATGAATACTATTATTTCACTGGTGTATTTCTTTGTTTCTTCCCTACCCATTCATTATTAAGGATAGTGTTGTTTTACCGCCATTTGTTCTTGTAGCTAATTGGGCTTATTCTGCTTTTCATTTTGAGCTTTATTTCACTGTGTTCTGATAGAAAAGGCAGGGAATAATTTCATCCTTTTGTATTTTGTTGAGATTTCGTTTGTGCCCCAGTATGTGGTTGATGTTGTAGAATGTTACCCAGGAAGGTGTGGAGTAGAAAGAATATTCTCTAGTGTTTGGGTGGAATATTCTGTAGATGCCTGTTTGTTATTTTGAGAAATGTATTGTCAGTTCTGATGTCTCTCGGTTTATTCTTTATCCAGTTGATCGATCTAAGGGTTCAGTGGGTGTGGTTGAAATCCCGGGCACTATTAGTGTGCTAGGGATTAACTGTGTCTTGAGGTCCTGCAGAAGTAAGTATAATATAAAGTTCAGTGCAACTGAGTTTGGTGCATCAACATTTAGGTTTGTGAAATCTTCATAGTTAGAATTGTTCCTTTGACAAGGATGGTAATGGCCCTCTTCGCTCTGCTGTCGATATTACACTTGATCTATTTTGGCTGTTACTATTAAATAGCCACTCAGGGTTTGTTTCTTGTACCATTTGCTTGGAATATGTATTTCCATTCCTTCACTCTAGGTGGTGTCCTGAGTTGAATAGGGATTATATAATATAGAAGGATTTCTGGTTTCCTAATCCATTCCGTCCCAGTCGATTCTTTTTGAGGGGGGAGTTTAGGACTCAACCGGTGAGAGGTACCGCGACTCGTACGGGGTGGTATACAAAGGAGGGTTACAGTATTAATATAAGGTTATTATATGACGCTGTGATGTTTGCTCTTCCTTTCCACTCTTTTTTGTTTGCCTCTTGGTCTACGTTTAATATTTAACTACTGTTTATTTTGTTTATTTTCTCTCTTTAATTGCCTAGGGACAGTTGCTCATTTCCTCTCTGTTCATTGGATTGCTTTGAGATTTTCCGAAGTCTTGGTTTCTTAGACATGTACACCTTAATCTTGTTCATGTTGTGAAATTTTACCTATTCTCTTTCCACCTATGATTTGATATTTTTGTTGCGGGGTGTGCGTCCTGGGGTTGGCACTCTAAAGTCCATTTTAAACACTGGGAATGGGTCACCCCCATATAGCGCCGTTGTCCGATAGGACACTCTTCGTGTTCACGAGTACCCTTCAATCGTCACCGGTCGCATGCTGACACTGCTAATGATCGCGCACGGAAAGTCAGCTGTTATTCTGAGTAGATTTCCCCCTTATATGTAACTTCTTGTTTTTATCCGTGGCTTTTCAGTATTTTGTCTTTGTTTTTGAGCATCGTGTTTTAGCAATTATATGGCATTGGAAATTTCTTTTCTGGTCCAATCAATTTGGTGTTTTCGCATGTGCTTTTTTATTTGTATGGGTTTGTCTTTTTTATAGTTTGGGCAAATTTTTCTTCTATTATCTGGTTGAAGATTCCCCAGTTCAATAAGTTGGGCCTTGTATTCTGCTCTTCTCCTTCCTATACCCCTATGATGTGGAGGTTTGGCCCTTTCATAGTATCCCACAGTTCCTGAATTTTCCACTACTTTGCGGGCTTTTTTATTTTTCATAATCTTTATTTTGAGCTTCCTGTTTATTTTATGGCGCTGTATTATCTTGCAGTTTCTGATATTCGTTTTTTTCTGCTTCTTCCCTTCTGCTTCTGAGTCTTCTTCCCATCCTTTCCTGTTGAGTGGGATGAATGTTATGAGTTTCCGTTTTCAAAATTTCATCCTGTCATTTCCACTTTAGTACGATTTATACTTCCTGGGAGCCTGTCAGTCGCTTCTAAGTACTTCTTTAGTTCTTTGTTCGATTTTTTTTCTTTTTTCATTTCGTCGGCATTGGAATGGGATCTTGTCCTCAGATTTCCACTTCCTCCAGATTTTGTGTCATTTATCTCTGTTCTTTCTCCACTTTTAGTTTCTTTACGAATGTTTGTCTATGTCCTTCTAGGGGCCTTCTTGAGTTTTTTTCATTCGCGCTCCTTAGTTCTCAATGTCTTTGAATACATCTACAATCGTTCTTCTGGAGGTTTGTGTCCTCGGTTTCCTTGGAGATCTTGTTTTAGGGACCTTCTGTAAGGTTGTAAGAGTTTGGTGTGGATTTATTATGAGCTTTTTCCCATTTTCCCATGTGTGTTTGTGTCTGTGTGTCTTTGCATGGGGATTTTGTTTTTTGTTGGTTTTTCTTTAGATGTGGGGCACTCGATATTGGGCTGTGCAGACTATAATCGCTAATACTGCACCTGCTAGATTCTCTGAACCACAGTTTCTCCAGGTTGATGGGGGTGGTGGGGGTGGGTTGTGTTCATAATTTGGCCGCTCGTGCCAAGACCTTGCTGGACAAGCCTGGCCAGGGGGAGGAGGGGTGCACAAAGCACCAAGGTAGATGTGGCTCACCTGGGTGCACACTGGTTTTGTAGGGGCTGCAGGTTAAAATGTCCACTCACGCCACATACTGGGTGTACACTGGTGTTGTGTTGTTCACCTGTATGACTCTGACCATGCCACATTCTGGAACCCAAAGGTTGAATGGTTCCAGGTGATGCCAAACCTCCATAGGAGAGGAGGGTTGCTTAAAGCACCAAGGCAGGTGAGATTTACCTGCTGTGTGATGGCTGGTGTTTGTGCAGTCCCTGGTGTAATGTCAACTCATGCCATTTGCTGGGCACACATTGGGGGTTGTTTCTTACTATTTTCTATTGTGGAGATAGCCATCCATTTTAATTTTATACAGAAACATTTTAGTTATTGCTGTGATCAGGTGACATGTCCCTAGAATTTTCTTTCTCCTAAATTATTATAAATTTATTGTTATATTTAATATTTATTACTCATTTATAGATGATATAGTGAGTTTGAAATATACCATTATAAAATAAAGACTTTGAAATATCCTTGCAAACTTGGTTCTGTATGACCAAATCTTTCCCAGATGTTCAGGATATTTTACACGGGTTTGGCAAAAAGCCTGTCTATCCACTCCAAAGTTATTTGGCTTAGTGGTCAAAAGGCTTGCATATAAAACATAATTAAATGCTGAAATAAATGGCTCCCCGGGAGAAGAAATAGTCATTCCTTTGAAATAACTGTCTTCAAGATCAAATCTATTGGGATTTCTCAATCTTAGGACAAATGAGCCATATTTTTCAGCAACCAGGTTTCCAAAATTTTTGCCTCAAGCTTCAAAGGAATATAACCAATAAGGTAGAAGAGGCCACATGTGGTTAGCAAAGAATTGAAATGATATTTTGTGTTTGTGATTCCATTATGTGTTGCATTGTCTTTTTCAGTTTAAGATATCTCTCTGTCTAGTCTTTGCCCAGTTGATCTGTTTAATGGACAAAGTGGGGTATTAAAATCCCACACTATTTGTGTGCTGGGATCAATCTGTGTGCCTTACGGCCTATAAAATGTGTTTATAAGTGTTGTGTGCCTGAATTTGGTGTGTCTAAATTAATGATTGTGAGATCTTCATGGTTCAATGTTCCTTTGATAGACTGAAGGCTGACCCTCTTCATTTCTTCTGATTAGATTTAGTTTGAAGGTTTATTTTATCTGGTATTAGAATAGTGATTCCTGCTCATGTGTTTTAGTGCAATTTGATTGCATTATTTTTTTCCATGCTTTCACCTTGAGATAATGTCCTGTCTTTAAATATGAGATGGGTTTTCTTCTTAAGACAACAAAAGTTTCCTGGGTTTTTTTTTTTTTTTTTTTTTTATGGGTGGGGGGGGGGGGGTCTTTTCGAGACAAGGGTCTCCCTGTAGTATTCCAGCTGTCCTGGAACTCACTCTGTAACAACCAGGCGGGACTTGAACGCACAAAGTACGCCATGCACTCTTCCTCCCAAGTGCTGGATTAAAAGGCCCGACCCCTAACGGCCTGGCTGTTTTTGTTTATTATCCATTCATACCGAGTCCATGGTCCTCTTAATTTGGAAAATTCAGTCTCTTGTATTGGGGAGTCATTGTGACAGACATTAATATTAGGTTCCAATCTTTTATGTCTCAGGCATTTTTTTTTGCCCTAGGTTTTATTTCCATAGTAGTAGTAGTATCATTAATTTTTTGGTGCTGGATGGTTATAGTCTTCCTACCCTCATCTTGTATGCCTTCAAATATTCTCTCTCTGAAGGATAGCTTTCTGAACAAAGAGTCTTTCAACTTATTTGTGTCATGGGAACATTTTCCTTTCTCGCAATTATAAATAGACATTTTTGGTTAGTTAAACTATTCTGGCTTGACATCTATATTCATTTAGAACTGTAATAACTTGAGGAACCCAAGCGCTTCTGGCTATTTCATTTTTTGCGACTGAAGAAATCAGATTTGTAATAGAATCGGGTTTTTTTTTTTTTTTTTTTTTTTTTTTTTTTTTTTTTTTTTTTTTTTTTTTGTATTTTTTCTTTGTTTTGATCATCTAGTTTTTTAACAATTATGTGGCATTGGGAATATTTTTTCTTGTCTATTTGGTGTTTTACTTGCTTCTTGTATTTGCCTGGGAATGTCCTTTCTTTAATTTGGGGAAATTTTTTTTTCTTTTTTTCAGTTTGGGGATTTTTTCTTCTATTATTCTGTTGATATGATCAATACCATTCTTATGGGTTTCTTCTTCCTCTACCCCTATGATGAAGAGTTGTGGTCTTTTCATAGTGTCTCCCTAGGGTTCAAACACGGTTATTTCCATTTCTTTTTATAATTAGTATAATGCTTTACTTGATCTATCCATTTCTTCTGACCCAGATTGTCTTCTGTTCTTTTGTCTTCTAGTCTTGAATATTCTATTTTCTATTCTCAGGCACTCTTTTAATGAGAGTTTTCATCCACCCATCCTTCCCAAGTGTTTGTGAATTGGAATGCACTTTCTTGCCCCCCTCCTTTCACTTTCTTTTAACACTATACTCATTTCAACTTGAAATTTCTTCTATTCTACTATTCTTCTTCTGTTTCTTTATCTTTTGTAACTTCCTCTATCCAACCGTTTCCATCCTTATTTGTCCTCCTTAATTGTTACTTTCTCCCTCTCTTTCTTTTCGGGATCTCTGCCTTCTATCCTTTTGTTTATATGCGACTCTTATTTTAAAAAAAATTCAAAAGTTCTTCAACGCTTTAATTTGCTTCTGCTAAAAATCATAGGTTAATAATTGGGGATAATTATAAGTGTTCGTTTAAAGATCTGGTAAAAATCCGGGGGGGCGGAGGAATGGGAACGCAGAGCGGAACTTAGCGGTTTAAGAGCGCGCCGACCGACCCTCTTGACAGAGGACCTGGGTTTCGATCCCAGCA
Source organism: Rhizomys pruinosus (assembly GCA_009823505.1). Lineage (NCBI taxonomy): Eukaryota > Metazoa > Chordata > Mammalia > Rodentia > Spalacidae > Rhizomys > Rhizomys pruinosus. The sequence goes on from VZQC01000502.1 coordinate 60,641, forward strand.
CCCACAATGGCGTGGCGGGGGGTAGGCGGGGGGCCGAGAGCCCGTCTGAAAAAACTCTATGAAAAACGCAATTCCCGGGGAAGAACTCTCCAGGCTCCAGGGGGAAAATATCCCGTCCCGAGAACCACTCTTCTCTCGCAGCGGCTGACCTCCGTCCGCGAGGCAGTTGGCAGCCGACACGGGTGTGCACAGACCTGCATGCAGACAGTACATTTTTTTTTTTTTTTTACAGAAATAAATAAAAATTGTAAAAAAGAGTGATTTTTTTTTTTTAAAAAAGTATCTTTATCCTGAGTTATATCTAAGAGGTCTTCACTAGAGGGTACTCGAATAGGGGCTTAATTATTACTTGGGCAGAGGATGTACAATTTGAGGAGTTTTTTTTTTTTTTGTTTTGTTTTTTTTGAGAACAGGGTCGTCCCCTGGGAGCCCATGGCTGTCCCTGGGAACGGCTCCAAATCTGCGGTAGACGCCAGGGCTTGTGGGGGGTGGGGCCTTGGGACGGGGGGGGTCACAAAGATCTGCCTGGGGCCTCGTCCTCTGCTCTTCTCTCTGCCTCCTAAGTGCTAGTATTAAGGAAAGTCACAAAACCCCCACCCATGCCCCTTGCCTCCATTGAGGATTTTTATCTTAGTTTGGTTTTTTTTCACTGATGTTAAGGCGTGTGGGTTGCTTTTGTTGTTTGTGGTTTCTATACGAAGCTTAGATGGTTTCAATGTTGAGCTTAGACGGATTTTGGTCATATTTTTCACCTCAGGTGTTTGTTGACTTTCCTTTTCTTACTTCTTTTAATTTTTGGGGCAGGTTGTGGATAGTTTAGACTCCCTTTCCAAAATCTCACCTTTATCCTAGTACTGGACAGATCAACCCCCTCATCCAATCAGTAAATAGCTTGCCCAATGGACAGAGCCACCCAACACCCATGCTTGCCTGAAACCCTCAGAGAACCTAGCAACCCACAGCGGGAAGAGGGGTCCCAGGTGCTTGCCCAGTCTATGGGTGGAAGGTCACAACACCTCCACTACTATGCAGCTGGAGTCCCCCAAGTCCCCCCCATGGAATGCCAAAGGTGGGGCAACAAAAAGCCTCAGTGATGAACAACCTGTGTGGAAGATGTGTACTTAAGAACCACTTCGACTATAGGACCTTTGTTCTCTCCTCGCACTTGTCCCCCATCACACAAAGGCAGTATCCCCATCAAGGTCTGTACCTGACCTGGGTTCCAGTGGTAGGGAAGGCTCAGCTTGACACCCCCAATGTGTTATCCTGCTGTCAATCCTGAATCCCCTTTGGGACACAGTCTGTAGCAACCAAATACAAATTGCAGTAACTAAAGGATCCCAAGTGACTTAGAAAGACCAACTCTGGTTGCTGGTCCCAATGGCTCTTGTTGAGGTGCCTAAGGTCCCCTAAGAATTCCCCCATTCCCCCCTCCACCAACTTGGCCTTGCTTGCTCAGAATGCATATCTGCTCTATCTGCTGCCATTGGAGCTGCCATCTTGATGTCTCTAAGAATTTTCAAACAATATATTTTATTATATTCATGATTATAAAAATTTCATTTTTCATGATTCATATTCATATTCAAGCATTCATTTCATGTATTCAATCTTATATCACTTTCCCTATACATTTCCAGAAGATCCATCTATCTCCAGATCCCTATAGTTTTTTCATGTACGTTGTTTTTTCTCGTTTGAGACAAAAGATCTCCTTATAAGCCCCAGCTGGCCTGGAAACTGACTCGTGGAACGCACTTACTCTGTAAGACCAGGCTGGCCTTTGAACTCATACAGATCCNTCTGAACATTCAAAGGAAGAAAAGCCTCAGATTGCCATAAACATCGAACCCCTCTGTGGATCCTACATGTAACAACTAGTTATAATGAGTCCTAATGAAACTTACCTTCTAGGTGCCACAAAGGTTCTGATATGAGAGACTTCCTTGCCTTCCCACCCATAGAACAAGGAGAAATATGACAATGATGAGGTCGCTCCCCAACTGTAAATTGGAGACAACTATTGTAGAGGTAATCTCTTATAAAACCGGTAAAACTGCTTTCTTTAATTGACTACTAGACATGGGAACTGTGGAAGGGATTACTCTCTGTTCAGAACCAAATATAATACTAAAGTCCTAGGGCTATGCACTCAGGCAAAATATATTAATACAGGAGCTCTGACATCAGCAATGGATTGTTCTACCAGGTGGATGTTGGCCAGGGGATCCAAGGCCCCACAAAAGGTAAGGGCTCCTTGCCTCTAAGTTGGGATACCTACAGGAGGAGAGGCAATAAGACCCTGCTGCCGAAGACCTGACGTTAACATGGGAGGGATGTATTGAGACCACACATGCAAGTGTACAGATGGCCTCTGGAATGCCAGAGAGTGTTACCAAAGGCCACTAAACCAATAAAGCAAATATGGGTCTCCCTGAGTCAAGCAAGACTCCACCGTCAGCACCAGCTACACCTCACCTGCCTGGAAATACTGTGCAGCAGAGGCAGCCATATGCCTGTATATCCCAAGTCTAATTGGCTGTTGGCTCTCTCCTTGGAGGAATAACCCATGGCTGATGCCACAAGCTTACAACCTCTACAGGTTAGGAGATCTCATAAGCCACAGTAAGACCCTGTCATACTTAACAGGAAAAAATGTAATTCATGGATCAACATATCATCTAAACATATGTGTCTATACCAAAGTTATGCATATTAAAATGTAACACTTAGTTAAAGGCACATGATGGCTGGGTTAGTCTCCTTTAAGAAAAACATTGTGTAATTAATTAAGAGCTAAAAGGCCCTTTCAGGCTTGTGGCTTGAATCACAACCTGGAGATAACTAGCGGCCTTGGGAAAATTCTAGCCCCAGGAAGGATGAGAAACATCAAATTGGAACTTCAAAAAGAACAAAAACTGTTTATGGCTTGTGATTTTAAGACTGCTGTTTTATTGCTTATCTCCCCTACCAGGACAGTGTGAGCAGTATTCTGCGAGTAAACTTTCATTGATGTACAAATTTTATCTGACTTGCTGGCCTTGTAACCCAGGTGTGAATTCCTGTGGCAATAAGCCCTTTGTTCTTGAGGAGATGCAAATCCCCTGCCTACCACCTCGGCCCTTCCCCCTTTTGCCTGCTTTCCCAGCCCACTTTTTCTGCTTGTATAAAAACTTGACTTGATCTCAGTAAAGGTGCACTAGATTCAATACTCTCTCTCTGGTGTCGTGTCCAATTATTTCGCCTAATCTGTGCCCTCCTGTACAAGACTCTGATTTCCCGCAGATGAAAGGAATCCGACTGGGTTAGTCTGTGGCAGGTCACTGTATGGAGGATGTCACAATAGGTATTAGGTCACAGTAGAGATAAGGTCACACTAGGGATGAGATCACTCTAAATATGCATTCATGGTAGGGATAAGGTCACACAAGGGATGCGGTCATAGTAGGAATGAAGTCACAATAGGAATGAGGTCAAAGTAGGTTTGAAGATGCAGTAGAGATGATGCCACAGTAGGAATGAGTGCACAGTAGGGATTAGGTCACAGTAAGGATAAGTGAGAAATAGGGATGTGATCACACTAGGGATGAGGTCACATGAAGTTGAGGTCATTTATGGGATTAGGTAGGAATGACTTCACACTGGGACTGAAGACACAGTATCCTCCTGAGTCCTAATGAACTCATTAGGACTAGGGATGATATCACATTAGGGTTGAGGTCACTGTTGGGATGAGTTCAGTGTAGGGATGAGTACACAATAGAGATGAGTGAACAGTAGGCATGTGATGAAGTCACAATAGGGATGAAATCACAGAAGGGATGAGATGACACTATGGATGAAGTCACTCTAGGGAGGAGTTCACCTTAGGGATGAGGTCACAGTAGCGATGAGGTCAAAATAGGGATGATGTCGCATTGGGAATGATGTCACAATAGGTATGCGATAACAGTAGGGATGTAGTCACAATAGGGATGATGTTACAATAGGGATGAGGTCATTGTAGGGAGGAGGTCAGACTTGTTATGTGATTTCTGTATTTTGAATCATCCCTGCATCTCTGGTATGAATTCAGCTTGATCATGATGATTTTTTTGATGTGGGTCTGTATGCAATTTGCAAGTACTTTGTTGAGAATTTTTGCATCTATGTTCATTAGTGAGATGCGTCTATAGCTTTCTTTTTTGCTTGTATCTTTTCCTGGTTTTGGTATTAGAGTGATGCTGGCTTCATAGACGGAATTTGGGAGAATTTCCTCTGTTTGTATCCTTCTGAACAGTTTGAGTAGTAATGGTTGTAGGATCTATTTAAATGTTTTTTTTAATTTATTTTTATTGATGCTTTGTGTATTTCATACATCATTTTCCAATTCAGTTCAGGCATATTTCCCTTTCCCTTCCCCCCAACCCACCCCACCCCATCCCAGATCATGCATTCTGCCATAACTGAACTGCATCTTTCAGTTTTTTTTTTCATTTTTTAGCAATAAGTGATAACTTATGAGTACAAGCATCCTTCATGTATAACCAATCTGCAGGCAGATGTGCCCAAACCCACACAGCCCATGGGTCCCACCATCCAGCGGGGGGGTCTTGTATGTTCAATCAAGTTGATCAATGAGTGTCCCGAGTATATTGCTGTAGTTTCACCATTCACCCCAATCACAGCCCTTACCCCTCTTCCGCAGATTGTTCCCTAGGCTTAGAAAAGGGGCACAGGTGGATGAGAAGCAAAATAGTCTACTTTCTCTGGAGCTGTTGTCTTGGACTCTGGTCAATTCTGGCTGTTTCCTTTCATGGGCTGACAGTTTGTCCAGGAATAACCTTTCAATCCTACTAATGAATCACAAGCAATTTAGGTATTTAAACAGTACTAATAGTTATGGTAGGTTACTTTGGTATAGACACAGATGTTTGGATGGTATGTTAATCCGTGAATTACATTTTTTTTCTGTTAAATATGACAGAGTCTACTGTGGCTTATAACATCTCCTAACCATTAGAGGATGTAAGTTTATGGCATCAGCCATGGGTTATTCCTCCAAGGAGAGAGCCAATAGCCAATTAGATTTGGGATATACAGGCATATGGCTGCCTCTGCTGCACAGTATTTCCAGGCAGGTGAGTTGTAGCTGGTGCTGACGGAGGAGTCTTGCTTGACTCAAGGAGACCCATATTTGCCATAATATTTGAGGAAATTGAAGATGAAATTAAAAAAAAAACCTCCCAGCTGAAAAGAGCCCAGATGGTTTCACAGCAGAATTCTATAAAACATTTAAAGAAAACTCTTTAAATGTTTTATAGAATTCTGGGAGGTTTTTTTTTTCTTAAATTTCATCTTCAATTTCCTCAAATATTATGGGTCAGTTTAAACTGTCAATCTCTTCTTGGATAAGCTTTGTTGGTTACCAGGAATTCAGATATTCATCCATTTCTGTTAGGTTTTCAAATTTAGTGGAGTATAGGTTTTTGAAGTAATCTTGTATGATTGTCTGGATCTTTCTTTTTCTGTTGTGATGTTTCCCCTTTCATCATGAATACTATTTCTTTTCTTTTCTTTTTCTTTTCAAAGCAATTTTATTGAAGTTCTGTGCATTTCATAGAAAATTACAAATCAAATCTAGACCCGTGCCCCCTCCCTGTCCCCCCACCCCACCAGAGCTCATGCTTTCTGCCAAGGATATTTTTCATCTTCTTCTCAGTCTCTCTCAAAATTCTCTACGCAGAAGTTCACTGTTTCAGTCAGTTTTTCGATGCAGTCTTTCTGTTGTTGTTGTTGTTATTCATTCCAATATGCATCAATCCAAAATATGCACATATGCATGCCACATATATCATAAGTTTTAGCATCTTCAGCTTACATTTTTTTTCATTATATGGCTGAAATATGTCATGTTTGAAGTCTCTTCTTGGCACACCCAAACCACCATCACTTCTGCTCTTATGTTCCACACTGGGGTTTTCCCATCCCATGGTCAACAAATGAGGTCCAGTAATCACACCGTCCTGTCTTGATCTTGCTGTACTGGTCTCCATGATACAGCCTGGGTAGTGCAACAATGGCTGTCTGTACTCTGAACAGGCAGAAACCCCAGTAGTATATCAGTCCACAAGTTGGATATCTCAGCAGTGTTCATTTGGCACTGAAGTTTAGGAGATATCTTGGAGAGATATGAGTCTTCAGTCTATAGTGGAATTTGGAAAAGCTGTGTCTCATGTCTTTGAAGGATGGTAAAAGCAATGGCAGCCACAGGATATCTTCACTTGCCAGTAAGACAGGTAAAACAACTGTACAAATGTGTTCTTTTTATTATCTTTTTTTTTACTAATATCTCAAGTTTTATACCTGAAATACAATTTCTCAGGACTTACTATTTATTTATTTCTGGTTATCGTTTCCTTTTAGATGTTTAAGGCCACACAGTTATCCCAGATTAACCAAGGTTTTTGTTTTTTCAAGTTTGGTTGAGGATCTGGTCCTCAAGGGTCACTCAGATTTGTGTGTGTGTGTGTGTGTGTGTGTGTGTGTGTGTGCCCCTGGCCCCTTTTGGCTTTTCTATCATCAGTTCCATTCACTCAAGGACAAAGTCAGGTCTTTCTAGACCAGGCTTCCCTTTTTGAAGTATGAGCAGACTTTCCTCTTTATAGACTGACACTGACTGAAGTCACGTTACTGGATCTACAAGACCTCCCTGCACAAGAAGACTGGTGCCTTGACTTTGCAGGAAATTTCAAGAGATGCTCCCATGCATAGTCCCTCTGGGACTTAGTTGACCTCTGAGGGCAAGGAACAAAGTTATCGCTTAAGTCCCTTGGCCAAATTGATATGGGCATTAAGTATGGTCATTAAGCACCTAGAAAGGATTATTTACATCAGCCTGATACTTCTAAGTACTATATAATATTTTATGAAAGGCTTGGACAGAAGCTCAAGCAGCCTTGTATAAGAAATACTAAGAAGCACTTCCATAAAATAAATACTATGGTTAGACATAATGTCATTACAAACTAGTTTTTGCTCTTTCTTTTTTTTTTTTTTTTTTTTTTTTTGGTTGCGCTGGGCTTGAAGAAGATCTGTCTATTTTGTTATCTTTTCAAAGAAGTGGCTTTTGGATTCCTTGATTCATATGTATTGTTTTCTGTGTTTCTGTTCATGATGTCTGCTCTGATTTTTTGTTATTTATTCTGTCTTGTTGGTTTAGGAGTCATTTGTTGCTGCCTCTTAAGTGTTTTTTATCTGCAGTGTTAGATAATTTAATTTTTCCCTTTTTTTGTGGGTCACTTAGTGCTATAAATTTCACTCTCAAGACTACTTTTAAAGTACCCACAGGTGTTTGACGTGTTTTATTGTCTTTTTCGTTTAGTTCCATGAATACTATTATTTCACTGGTGTATTTCTTTGTTTCTTCCCTACCCATTCATTATTAAGGATAGTGTTGTTTTACCGCCATTTGTTCTTGTAGCTAATTGGGCTTATTCTGCTTTTCATTTTGAGCTTTATTTCACTGTGTTCTGATAGAAAAGGCAGGGAATAATTTCATCCTTTTGTATTTTGTTGAGATTTCGTTTGTGCCCCAGTATGTGGTTGATGTTGTAGAATGTTACCCAGGAAGGTGTGGAGTAGAAAGAATATTCTCTAGTGTTTGGGTGGAATATTCTGTAGATGCCTGTTTGTTATTTTGAGAAATGTATTGTCAGTTCTGATGTCTCTCGGTTTATTCTTTATCCAGTTGATCGATCTAAGGGTTCAGTGGGTGTGGTTGAAATCCCGGGCACTATTAGTGTGCTAGGGATTAACTGTGTCTTGAGGTCCTGCAGAAGTAAGTATAATATAAAGTTCAGTGCAACTGAGTTTGGTGCATCAACATTTAGGTTTGTGAAATCTTCATAGTTAGAATTGTTCCTTTGACAAGGATGGTAATGGCCCTCTTCGCTCTGCTGTCGATATTACACTTGATCTATTTTGGCTGTTACTATTAAATAGCCACTCAGGGTTTGTTTCTTGTACCATTTGCTTGGAATATGTATTTCCATTCCTTCACTCTAGGTGGTGTCCTGAGTTGAATAGGGATTATATAATATAGAAGGATTTCTGGTTTCCTAATCCATTCCGTCCCAGTCGATTCTTTTTGAGGGGGGAGTTTAGGACTCAACCGGTGAGAGGTACCGCGACTCGTACGGGGTGGTATACAAAGGAGGGTTACAGTATTAATATAAGGTTATTATATGACGCTGTGATGTTTGCTCTTCCTTTCCACTCTTTTTTGTTTGCCTCTTGGTCTACGTTTAATATTTAACTACTGTTTATTTTGTTTATTTTCTCTCTTTAATTGCCTAGGGACAGTTGCTCATTTCCTCTCTGTTCATTGGATTGCTTTGAGATTTTCCGAAGTCTTGGTTTCTTAGACATGTACACCTTAATCTTGTTCATGTTGTGAAATTTTACCTATTCTCTTTCCACCTATGATTTGATATTTTTGTTGCGGGGTGTGCGTCCTGGGGTTGGCACTCTAAAGTCCATTTTAAACACTGGGAATGGGTCACCCCCATATAGCGCCGTTGTCCGATAGGACACTCTTCGTGTTCACGAGTACCCTTCAATCGTCACCGGTCGCATGCTGACACTGCTAATGATCGCGCACGGAAAGTCAGCTGTTATTCTGAGTAGATTTCCCCCTTATATGTAACTTCTTGTTTTTATCCGTGGCTTTTCAGTATTTTGTCTTTGTTTTTGAGCATCGTGTTTTAGCAATTATATGGCATTGGAAATTTCTTTTCTGGTCCAATCAATTTGGTGTTTTCGCATGTGCTTTTTTATTTGTATGGGTTTGTCTTTTTTATAGTTTGGGCAAATTTTTCTTCTATTATCTGGTTGAAGATTCCCCAGTTCAATAAGTTGGGCCTTGTATTCTGCTCTTCTCCTTCCTATACCCCTATGATGTGGAGGTTTGGCCCTTTCATAGTATCCCACAGTTCCTGAATTTTCCACTACTTTGCGGGCTTTTTTATTTTTCATAATCTTTATTTTGAGCTTCCTGTTTATTTTATGGCGCTGTATTATCTTGCAGTTTCTGATATTCGTTTTTTTCTGCTTCTTCCCTTCTGCTTCTGAGTCTTCTTCCCATCCTTTCCTGTTGAGTGGGATGAATGTTATGAGTTTCCGTTTTCAAAATTTCATCCTGTCATTTCCACTTTAGTACGATTTATACTTCCTGGGAGCCTGTCAGTCGCTTCTAAGTACTTCTTTAGTTCTTTGTTCGATTTTTTTTCTTTTTTCATTTCGTCGGCATTGGAATGGGATCTTGTCCTCAGATTTCCACTTCCTCCAGATTTTGTGTCATTTATCTCTGTTCTTTCTCCACTTTTAGTTTCTTTACGAATGTTTGTCTATGTCCTTCTAGGGGCCTTCTTGAGTTTTTTTCATTCGCGCTCCTTAGTTCTCAATGTCTTTGAATACATCTACAATCGTTCTTCTGGAGGTTTGTGTCCTCGGTTTCCTTGGAGATCTTGTTTTAGGGACCTTCTGTAAGGTTGTAAGAGTTTGGTGTGGATTTATTATGAGCTTTTTCCCATTTTCCCATGTGTGTTTGTGTCTGTGTGTCTTTGCATGGGGATTTTGTTTTTTGTTGGTTTTTCTTTAGATGTGGGGCACTCGATATTGGGCTGTGCAGACTATAATCGCTAATACTGCACCTGCTAGATTCTCTGAACCACAGTTTCTCCAGGTTGATGGGGGTGGTGGGGGTGGGTTGTGTTCATAATTTGGCCGCTCGTGCCAAGACCTTGCTGGACAAGCCTGGCCAGGGGGAGGAGGGGTGCACAAAGCACCAAGGTAGATGTGGCTCACCTGGGTGCACACTGGTTTTGTAGGGGCTGCAGGTTAAAATGTCCACTCACGCCACATACTGGGTGTACACTGGTGTTGTGTTGTTCACCTGTATGACTCTGACCATGCCACATTCTGGAACCCAAAGGTTGAATGGTTCCAGGTGATGCCAAACCTCCATAGGAGAGGAGGGTTGCTTAAAGCACCAAGGCAGGTGAGATTTACCTGCTGTGTGATGGCTGGTGTTTGTGCAGTCCCTGGTGTAATGTCAACTCATGCCATTTGCTGGGCACACATTGGGGGTTGTTTCTTACTATTTTCTATTGTGGAGATAGCCATCCATTTTAATTTTATACAGAAACATTTTAGTTATTGCTGTGATCAGGTGACATGTCCCTAGAATTTTCTTTCTCCTAAATTATTATAAATTTATTGTTATATTTAATATTTATTACTCATTTATAGATGATATAGTGAGTTTGAAATATACCATTATAAAATAAAGACTTTGAAATATCCTTGCAAACTTGGTTCTGTATGACCAAATCTTTCCCAGATGTTCAGGATATTTTACACGGGTTTGGCAAAAAGCCTGTCTATCCACTCCAAAGTTATTTGGCTTAGTGGTCAAAAGGCTTGCATATAAAACATAATTAAATGCTGAAATAAATGGCTCCCCGGGAGAAGAAATAGTCATTCCTTTGAAATAACTGTCTTCAAGATCAAATCTATTGGGATTTCTCAATCTTAGGACAAATGAGCCATATTTTTCAGCAACCAGGTTTCCAAAATTTTTGCCTCAAGCTTCAAAGGAATATAACCAATAAGGTAGAAGAGGCCACATGTGGTTAGCAAAGAATTGAAATGATATTTTGTGTTTGTGATTCCATTATGTGTTGCATTGTCTTTTTCAGTTTAAGATATCTCTCTGTCTAGTCTTTGCCCAGTTGATCTGTTTAATGGACAAAGTGGGGTATTAAAATCCCACACTATTTGTGTGCTGGGATCAATCTGTGTGCCTTACGGCCTATAAAATGTGTTTATAAGTGTTGTGTGCCTGAATTTGGTGTGTCTAAATTAATGATTGTGAGATCTTCATGGTTCAATGTTCCTTTGATAGACTGAAGGCTGACCCTCTTCATTTCTTCTGATTAGATTTAGTTTGAAGGTTTATTTTATCTGGTATTAGAATAGTGATTCCTGCTCATGTGTTTTAGTGCAATTTGATTGCATTATTTTTTTCCATGCTTTCACCTTGAGATAATGTCCTGTCTTTAAATATGAGATGGGTTTTCTTCTTAAGACAACAAAAGTTTCCTGGGTTTTTTTTTTTTTTTTTTTTTTATGGGTGGGGGGGGGGGGGTCTTTTCGAGACAAGGGTCTCCCTGTAGTATTCCAGCTGTCCTGGAACTCACTCTGTAACAACCAGGCGGGACTTGAACGCACAAAGTACGCCATGCACTCTTCCTCCCAAGTGCTGGATTAAAAGGCCCGACCCCTAACGGCCTGGCTGTTTTTGTTTATTATCCATTCATACCGAGTCCATGGTCCTCTTAATTTGGAAAATTCAGTCTCTTGTATTGGGGAGTCATTGTGACAGACATTAATATTAGGTTCCAATCTTTTATGTCTCAGGCATTTTTTTTTGCCCTAGGTTTTATTTCCATAGTAGTAGTAGTATCATTAATTTTTTGGTGCTGGATGGTTATAGTCTTCCTACCCTCATCTTGTATGCCTTCAAATATTCTCTCTCTGAAGGATAGCTTTCTGAACAAAGAGTCTTTCAACTTATTTGTGTCATGGGAACATTTTCCTTTCTCGCAATTATAAATAGACATTTTTGGTTAGTTAAACTATTCTGGCTTGACATCTATATTCATTTAGAACTGTAATAACTTGAGGAACCCAAGCGCTTCTGGCTATTTCATTTTTTGCGACTGAAGAAATCAGATTTGTAATAGAATCGGGTTTTTTTTTTTTTTTTTTTTTTTTTTTTTTTTTTTTTTTTTTTTTTTTTTTGTATTTTTTCTTTGTTTTGATCATCTAGTTTTTTAACAATTATGTGGCATTGGGAATATTTTTTCTTGTCTATTTGGTGTTTTACTTGCTTCTTGTATTTGCCTGGGAATGTCCTTTCTTTAATTTGGGGAAATTTTTTTTTCTTTTTTTCAGTTTGGGGATTTTTTCTTCTATTATTCTGTTGATATGATCAATACCATTCTTATGGGTTTCTTCTTCCTCTACCCCTATGATGAAGAGTTGTGGTCTTTTCATAGTGTCTCCCTAGGGTTCAAACACGGTTATTTCCATTTCTTTTTATAATTAGTATAATGCTTTACTTGATCTATCCATTTCTTCTGACCCAGATTGTCTTCTGTTCTTTTGTCTTCTAGTCTTGAATATTCTATTTTCTATTCTCAGGCACTCTTTTAATGAGAGTTTTCATCCACCCATCCTTCCCAAGTGTTTGTGAATTGGAATGCACTTTCTTGCCCCCCTCCTTTCACTTTCTTTTAACACTATACTCATTTCAACTTGAAATTTCTTCTATTCTACTATTCTTCTTCTGTTTCTTTATCTTTTGTAACTTCCTCTATCCAACCGTTTCCATCCTTATTTGTCCTCCTTAATTGTTACTTTCTCCCTCTCTTTCTTTTCGGGATCTCTGCCTTCTATCCTTTTGTTTATATGCGACTCTTATTTTAAAAAAAATTCAAAAGTTCTTCAACGCTTTAATTTGCTTCTGCTAAAAATCATAGGTTAATAATTGGGGATAATTATAAGTGTTCGTTTAAAGATCTGGTAAAAATCCGGGGGGGCGGAGGAATGGGAACGCAGAGCGGAACTTAGCGGTTTAAGAGCGCGCCGACCGACCCTCTTGACAGAGGACCTGGGTTTCGATCCCAGCACCCACAATGGCGTGGCGGGGGGTAGGCGGGGGGCCGAGAGCCCGTCTGAAAAAACTCTATGAAAAACGCAATTCCCGGGGAAGAACTCTCCAGGCTCCAGGGGGAAAATATCCCGTCCCGAGAACCACTCTTCTCTCGCAGCGGCTGACCTCCGTCCGCGAGGCAGTTGGCAGCCGACACGGGTGTGCACAGACCTGCATGCAGACAGTACATTTTTTTTTTTTTTTTACAGAAATAAATAAAAATTGTAAAAAAGAGTGATTTTTTTTTTTTAAAAAAGTATCTTTATCCTGAGTTATATCTAAGAGGTCTTCACTAGAGGGTACTCGAATAGGGGCTTAATTATTACTTGGGCAGAGGATGTACAATTTGAGGAGTTTTTTTTTTTTTTGTTTTGTTTTTTTTGAGAACAGGGTCGTCCCCTGGGAGCCCATGGCTGTCCCTGGGAACGGCTCCAAATCTGCGGTAGACGCCAGGGCTTGTGGGGGGTGGGGCCTTGGGACGGGGGGGGTCACAAAGATCTGCCTGGGGCCTCGTCCTCTGCTCTTCTCTCTGCCTCCTAAGTGCTAGTATTAAGGAAAGTCACAAAACCCCCACCCATGCCCCTTGCCTCCATTGAGGATTTTTATCTTAGTTTGGTTTTTTTTCACTGATGTTAAGGCGTGTGGGTTGCTTTTGTTGTTTGTGGTTTCTATACGAAGCTTAGATGGTTTCAATGTTGAGCTTAGACGGATTTTGGTCATATTTTTCACCTCAGGTGTTTGTTGACTTTCCTTTTCTTACTTCTTTTAATTTTTGGGGCAGGTTGTGGATAGTTTAGACTCCCTTTCCAAAATCTCACCTTTATCCTAGTACTGGACAGATCAACCCCCTCATCCAATCAGTAAATAGCTTGCCCAATGGACAGAGCCACCCAACACCCATGCTTGCCTGAAACCCTCAGAGAACCTAGCAACCCACAGCGGGAAGAGGGGTCCCAGGTGCTTGCCCAGTCTATGGGTGGAAGGTCACAACACCTCCACTACTATGCAGCTGGAGTCCCCCAAGTCCCCCCCATGGAATGCCAAAGGTGGGGCAACAAAAAGCCTCAGTGATGAACAACCTGTGTGGAAGATGTGTACTTAAGAACCACTTCGACTATAGGACCTTTGTTCTCTCCTCGCACTTGTCCCCCATCACACAAAGGCAGTATCCCCATCAAGGTCTGTACCTGACCTGGGTTCCAGTGGTAGGGAAGGCTCAGCTTGACACCCCCAATGTGTTATCCTGCTGTCAATCCTGAATCCCCTTTGGGACACAGTCTGTAGCAACCAAATACAAATTGCAGTAACTAAAGGATCCCAAGTGACTTAGAAAGACCAACTCTGGTTGCTGGTCCCAATGGCTCTTGTTGAGGTGCCTAAGGTCCCCTAAGAATTCCCCCATTCCCCCCTCCACCAACTTGGCCTTGCTTGCTCAGAATGCATATCTGCTCTATCTGCTGCCATTGGAGCTGCCATCTTGATGTCTCTAAGAATTTTCAAACAATATATTTTATTATATTCATGATTATAAAAATTTCATTTTTCATGATTCATATTCATATTCAAGCATTCATTTCATGTATTCAATCTTATATCACTTTCCCTATACATTTCCAGAAGATCCATCTATCTCCAGATCCCTATAGTTTTTTCATGTACGTTGTTTTTTCTCGTTTGAGACAAAAGATCTCCTTATAAGCCCCAGCTGGCCTGGAAACTGACTCGTGGAACGCACTTACTCTGTAAGACCAGGCTGGCCTTTGAACTCATACAGATCCNCTGTCTATTTTGTTTATCTTTTCAAAGAAATTGCTTTTGGATTCCTTGATTCTATGTATTGTTTTCTTTGTTTCTGTTTCATTGATTTCTGCTCTGATTTTTGTTATTTATTCCTGTCTGTTGGGTTTAGGATTCATTTGTTGTTGTCTCTTAAGTGTTTTTAGCTGCAGTGTTAGATAATTTATTTGTTCCTTTTTTTGTGGGCACTTAGTGCTATAAATTTCACTCTCAAGACTGCTTTTAAAGTATCTCACAGGTTTTGACGTGTTGTATTGTCTTTTTCATTCAGTTCCATGAATACTTTTATTTCACTGTTTATTTCTTCCCTAACCCATTCATTATTTAGGATTGTGGTGTTTAGTCTCCATTTGTTCTTGTAGCTAATTGGGCTTATTCTGCTTTTCATATTGAGCTTTATTTCACTGTGTTCTGATAGAAAGCATGGAATAATTTCAATCCTTTTGTATTTGTTGAGATTTCTTTTGTGCCCCAGTATGTGGTTGATTTTTGATAATGTTCCATGAGGTGCTGAGTAGAAAGTATATTCTCTAGTGTTTGGGTGGAATATTCTGTAGATGCCTGTGAGGTGTATTTGGAGAAATGTATTGTTCAGTTCTGATGTCTCTCTGTTTATTTTTTGTCCTGTTGATCTAACCAAGTGGCTCTGTGGTGTGTTGAAATCCCACACTATTAGTGTGCTAGGATTAATCTGTGTCTTGAGGTCCTGCAGAATAGTATATATAAAGTTAAGTCCACTGGAGTTTGGTGCATAAACATTTAGGTTTGTGAAGTCTTCATGGTTAATTGTTCCTTTGACAAGGATGTAATGGCCTTCTTTGTCTCTTCTGATTAATTTTACTTTGAGATCTATTTTGTCTGACATTAGAATAGCCACTCTGGTTTGTTTCTTGGTACCATTTGCTTGGAATATTTTTTCCATCCTTTCACTCTAGGGTGGTGTCCTTGAGGGTGATATGGATTATAGAATATAGAAGGATTCTGTTTCCTAATCCATTCTCCCAGTCTATGTCTTTTGAGTGGGGAGTTTAGACCAGTATTATATAAGGTTATTATTGAGAGATGTGTGTTTCTTCCTTTCACCTTATTTTTTGTTTGCATTCTTGGTCTAAGTTTATATTTACTGTTATGCTTTTGTTTATTTCTCTCTTTAATTGCCTAGGGATAGTTGCCCATTTCCTCTGCTCTTTGGATTGCTTTGAGGATTTTCTGAAGTGTTTGTATCTTAGACATGCATTCTTTCATCTTGTTCATGTTGTGGAAGATTTTTCTTTCTCTTTCAACTATGATTGATATTTTTGCTGGGTGTAGTAGTCTGGGTTGGCATCTAAAGTCATTTAACACTGGGAATACTTTGTTCCACGTTCTTCTGGCTTTCATAGATTGCACTGAGAAGTCAGCTGTTATTCTGATAGGTTTCCCCTTATATGTAACTTATTGTTTTTATCCTGTGGCTTTCAGTATTTTGTCTTTGTTTTGAGCATCTAGTGTTTTAGCAATTATATGGCATTGGAAATTTCTTTTCTGGTCCAATCAATTTGGTGTTCTATGTGCTTTTTTATTTGTATGGGTTTGTCTTTTTTTCAGTTTGGGAAATTTTCTTCTATTATCCTGTTGAAGATCTGTTCAATAGTGTTGTCTTGGTATTCTGCTCTTTCCTCTACCCCTATGATGTGGAGGTTTGGCTTTTCATAGTGTCTCACATTTCCTGAATTTTCCACTCTTGTGCGCTTTTTTATTTTTCATAATCTTTATTTGAGCATTCCTTTTGCTCTGTATTATCTTGCAGTTCTGATATTCTTTTTTCTGCTTCTTCCCTTCTGCTTCTGAGTCTTTTTCCCATCCTTTCCTGTTGAGTGGATGAATGTTTGATTTCCTTTTTCATTTCATCCTGTGATTTCTTTAGTATTTCTACTTCCTGTGGAGCCTGTCATTCTCTTCTAGTAGCTTCTTAGTTCTTTGTTCGGTTTCTTTTTTCATTTCGGCATTGGATCTTTTCAGAATTTCCACTTCCTTCCAGAGTTTGTCATTTTCTCCCTTTAGTTCTTTACAATGTTTGTCATTATGTCCTTCTAGGGCCTTCTTGAGTTTTTTCATTCTCTCTCCTTAGTTCTCTAATGTCTTTGAATACATCTACAATTGTTCTTCTGAGGTTTGTGTCTCGGTTTCCTTCCAGAGAGATCTTGTTGTAGGAATCTTCTGTAGGATTGGTAGAGTTTGGTGTGGATTTATTATGAGCTTTTCCCATGTTGTTTTTCTTTGTGTCTTTGGCATGGGGATTTGTTTGTTTGTTTCTTTAGATTTGGGCACCTCGATGTTGGCTGCTCAGACTATAATTGCTAATACTGCACCCACTAGATCCTCTGCACCACAGCTCAGCCAGGTTGAGTGGGGGGGTGGGGGTGGGTTGTGTTGCTACTTTGGCCCACGTGCCAGTACCTTGCTGGACAAGCCTCCATGGGGGAGGAGGGGTGCACAAAGCACCAAGGTAGATGTGGCTCACCTGGGTGCACACTGGTTTTGTGGGCTGCAGGTGTATGTCCACTCACGCCACATACTGGGTGTACACTGGTGTTGTGTTGTTCACCTGTATGACTCTGACCATGCCACATTCTGGAACCCAAAGGTTGAATGGTTCCAGGTGATGCCAAACCTCCATAGGAGAGGAGGGTTGCTTAAAGCACCAAGGCAGGTGAGATTTACCTGGGTGTATGCTGGTGTTGTGCAGTCCACTGGTGTATGTCCACTCATGCCATGTGCTGGGCACACATTGGTGTTCTTACTATTTTCTATTCTGGAGATAGCCATCCATTTTAATTTTATACAGAAGGCTTTTAGTTAATGCTGTGAATCTAGGTGACATGTCCTAGGAGATTTTCTCCTAATTATTATAATTTATGTTATATTTAATATTTATACTCATTTTAATAGATGATATAGTGATTTTGAATATACCATTATAAAATAAAGACTTTGAAATATCCTTGCAAGACTTGGTTCTAGTTGACCAAATCTTTCCAGATGTTCAGAGATATTTTACACGGGTTTGGCAAAAAGCCTGTCTATCCACTCCAAAGTTATTTGGCTTAGTGGTCAAAAGGCTTGCATATAAAACATAATTAAATGCTGAAATAAATGGCTCCCCGGGAGAAGAAATAGTCATTCCTTTGAATTAACTGTCTTCGAGGATCAAGAACTCTATTGTGATTTCTCAATCTTAGGACACATGGCCATTTATTTTTCAGCAACCAGGTTTCCAAAATTTTTGCCTCAAGCTTCAAAGGAATATAACCAATAAGGTAGAAGAGGCCACATGTGGTTAGCAAAGAATTGAAATGATATTTTGTGTTTGTGATTCCATTATTTGTTGCATTGTCTTGTTCAGTTAAGATATCTCTCTGTCTAGTCTTTGCCCAGTTGATCTGTTTAATGGACAAAGTGGGGTATTAAAATCCCATACTACTAGTGTGCTAGTGTCAATCTGTGCCTTACAGGCCTATAAAATTGTGTTTATAAGTTTTGTGTGCCTGAATTTGGTGTGTATAAATTAATGATTGTGATATCTTCTTGGTTAAATGTTCCTTTGATAAGACTGAAGTGACCCTCTTCATTTCTTCTGATTAGATTTAGTTTGAAGTTTATTTTATCTGGTATTAGAATAGTGATTCCTGCTTGTTTTTTAGTGCCATTTGATTGCATTATTTTTTCCATGCTTTCACCTTGAGATAATGTCTGTCTTTAAATATGAGATGGGTTTCTTACAGACAACCAAAAGTTCTGGTTTTTTTTTTTTTTTTTTTTTTTTTGTTGTCTTTTCGAGACAGGGTCTCCCTGTAGTTCCAGCTGTCCTGGAACTCACTCTGTACACCAGGCTGGCCTTGAACTCACAAAGATACGCCTGCCTCTGCCTCCCAAGTGCTAGGATTAAAGGCGCGCACCCCTACGCCTGGCTGTTTTTGTTTCTTAATCCATTCTACCAGTCCATGTCTCTTAATTGGAAAATTCAGTCTCTTGATATTTGGAGTCATTGTGACAGAATTATATTATTTCCAATCATTGTAATTTCTCATGCATTTTTGCCCTAGGTTTTTATTTCCATAGTAGTAGTAGTATCATTAATTTTTTGGTGCTGGATGGTTATAGTCTTCCTACCCTCTGCTCTTTGTATGCTTCAAATATTCTCTGAAGGGATAGCTTTCTGAACAAGAAGTCTTTCATCTTCTTTATGTCATGGAACATTTTCCTTTCTCCAATTATAATAGACATTTTTGTTAGTTAAACTATTCTGGCTTGACATCTATAGTCATTTAGAACTAGTAATACTTTAGACCAAGCTCTTCTGGCTTTCATTGTTTGCAATGAAAAATCAGTTGTAATTATGATAGGTTTTTTTCCTTATAAATGTCTGTCTGCTTTTCTTTTGCAGCCCTAAGTTTCTTCTCTTTGCTTTGAACATCTAGTGTTTTACTATGATGTGGCATGAGGATTTTTTTCTGGCTTTGTCTACTTGGTGTTCTATATGCTTCTTGTATTTGTATAGATAGCTCTTTCTTTAATTTGGGAAAGTTTTCCATTACAATTCTGCTGAAAATGTCAGTAATTCCATTATCCTGTGAATCTTCTTCTTATTCTAGCCCTATGATTCATAAGCTTGGTCTTTTCATAGTGTCCCTCAGTTCACGGTTATTCCATTCTTTTTATAATTATCATAATCTTTACTTGATCTATCCAATTCTCCCATATTGTCTTCTAGTCTTGATATTCTATTTTCTATTTCATCCACTCTTTTATTGAGAGTTTCTCCCATCCTTCCCAAGTGGTTTGTGAATTGTTGCATTTCTTTACTCATTTCAACTTGAAATTTCTTCTATGTTTCTTTATCTTTTGTAACTTCATTCCAAAGTTTATCATTGTCCTCTTTTAATTTATCCCTATCTTCTTTTAGGTCTCTGACTTCTTTGTTTATATGCTCTTTAAATTCCTTCAACTCTTTAATTTCTCTAATCATATTTATAATTGTTCTTTTAAGATCTGTATCCTGGGGGCTGGAGAGATGGCCTAGCGGTTAAGAGCGCCGACCGCTCTTACAGAGGACCCGGGTTCGATCCCCAGCACCCACATGGCGGCCGAGAGCCGTCTGAAACTCCAATTCCGGGAGAACTCCAGCTCCAGGGGAATCCGAGACCCTCTTCTGACCTCCGCGGCATTGCACGACACGGGTGCACAGACCTGCATGCAGACAGTACATTGATACACATACAGAAATAAATAAAAAAATTTAAAAAAATGTTTTTTTTTTAAAAAAGATCTGTATCCTGAGTTATATCTAAGGAGTCTTCACTATAGGGTTCTTCGATAGGGCTATTAGTACTTGGCAGAGGTCCATTTGAGGGTTTTTTTGTTTTTGTTTTTTTGAGACAGGGTCTCCCTGTAGCCCATGCTGTCCTGGAACTCACTCTGTAGACCAGGCTGGCCTTGAACTCACAAAGATCTGCCTGCCTCTGCCTCCTAAGTGCTAGTATTAAAGGAGTGCACCACCATGCCTGGCTCCATTTGAGGTTTTTATTTATTATTTTTTCACTGATGTTAAGGCATTTGGGTTGCTTTTGTTGGTTGTGGTTCTAATACGAAGCTTAGATGTTTCAATGTTGAGCTTAAGACTGATTTTGGTCATATTTTTCAGGTGTTTTGTTGACTTCTTAATTTTTGTGCAGGTGTGGATAGTTTAGACTCCAAAATCTCACCTCTATCCTAGTACTGGACAGATCAACCCCCTCATCCAATCAGTAAATAGCTTGCCCAATGGACAGAGCCACCCAACACCCATGCTTGCCTGAAACCCTCAGACCTATGCAACCCACACAAAGAGGGTCCCAGGTGCTCCCAGTCCTATGGGCTGGAAGGTCACAACACCTCCACTGCTGTGCAGCCAGAGTCCCCCATGCCAAAGTGGGGCAAGCCTCAGTGATGCACCTTGTGAGATGTACTTACAGAACCACTTCACTATACCTGTGGTCTCCTCACTGGTCCCTCACATCCAGCCATCAAGGTCTGTACCTGGGTTCAGTGGGAGGAAGGCTCAGCTGACACCGGTGTTATCTCTGCTGTCTCCTGATGCCCTTGGGACACATCTGTAGCAACAAATTGCAGTAACTAAGGATCCAAGTGACCTTAGACCAACTCTGGTGCTTCCCAATGCTCTTGAAGGGCCCTAAGTCCCCCTCCACCAACTTTGCCTTAGCTGCTCAGAATGCATCTGCTGCCATTGGAGCTGCCATCTTGATGTCTCTAAGAATTTTCAAACAATATATTTTATTATATTCATCCCTTTCCCTATCCATTTCCAGATCCATCTCCATATCCCTATCAGTTTTTCATGTACTTTTTTTTCTCTTTT
Organism: Rhizomys pruinosus; assembly: GCA_009823505.1. Classification (NCBI taxonomy): domain Eukaryota; kingdom Metazoa; phylum Chordata; class Mammalia; order Rodentia; family Spalacidae; genus Rhizomys; species Rhizomys pruinosus. Next base: position 81,592 of record VZQC01000502.1, read on the forward strand.
TGAGACAAGATCTCCTTATAGCCCCAGCTGGCCTGGAACTCACTCTGTAGACCAGGCTGGCCTTGAACTCATACAGATCCATCTGCCTCTGCCTCTCAAGTGCTAGGATTAAAGGCATGCACCACCATGCCCAGCTTAAAGATAGTTAGCCGCCTTGTGGGTGATGGGAATCGAACCCAGGTCCTCTGCAAGAGCAGTCAGTGCTCTTAACTGTTGAGCAATCTCTCCAGGCCCTCATGTCCTCTTTTATTGAAATCCCACTGAATCCACTTTGTTTTACTCAAACAGTCTTATATATGAGTCCATCCTCTGAAGTTTGGTGAATCTGCCAGGGATCACAGCCTTAAATGACTCTTCTCCCAACAGCTATCAATTAGCAATAGTTCCTCAGCTAGGGGGTGGGACTTTGTGTCCACCTCCCTGTTCCATTACGATTTTCTTGTCCCAGCTTGGGCTTGCACAGCTTTCTTTATGCTCTCCCAGATGTTGTGAGTTCATAAGCGCACCTGTGCTATTCTATCCAAGAAACACTGTTCCCATGTAGTCATACACTACATCTGGCTCTTGCCACCTTTCCACCTGCTCTGCCTCAACATTCACTGAGCCTTGGGAAGAGGGTTATCACATTTAGGGCTGAGCACTTCTGTTTTGTTGTGTTTCATTTTGGAGAGAGAGAGAGAGAGAGAGAGAGAGAGAGAGAGAGAGAGAGAGAGATTCTTGATACAAAGTACAAGCTGGCTTCAAACTCACAATGAAGCCTATAACTGCCTCAAACGCATCATGATTATTTTTCTCCATCAACAACCTGCATTTCACTTTTCAAAGCCAAAAAATAATTTGAGTCACTGTTTCTCTGTCCATAGTAATTTCAGTTAATTCAAGCCCACCAAATACTGGGCTGGACAGATGGCCTTGCGGTTAAGAGAGCTGACTGCTCTTGCAAAGGACAAAGGTTCGATCCCCAGCTCCCACATGGCGGCTGAGAACCGTCTGTAACTCCAATTCCGTGAAGACTTCAGTTCCAGGGGAATCCGACGCCCTCTTCTGACCTCCGCGGCATTGCACGACACGGGTGCACAAACCTACATGCGGACAGTACATTCGTACACATACAAAATAAATAAAATAAAAAAAACCAAGCCCACCAAATACAAGTACAAGCAAAGACTAATTTCAATATTTGTGTCCATAATGCATTCTTCCTTTTTTACACAGGCTGGAAACAAAAGTCTGTCAAATATACAAGAAGCTAAAACTAAGGTCAGTTGTTCTACCCTCATATAGGATTATTCGCTTTGTGCATAGGATGCCAAATCAATCTCTGAAATATAGTTGAATGGCTTAGTGGATGACAGGTGTTTGCAACCATGGGTGATAAACTGAGTTCAATCTCCAGAACCCACATGGTAGTTGAGAATCAACTACTCCAATTAGTTAATTCAATAAAATAAAGCAGAAGCAAAAACTAATTTCAGTATTCTTATGTCTACACAGCGTTCTTCCAGGATAAGGATGGCAGAATGGTAATTCCATGAAAGAGAGTAGAAGCAAAAATTCATTTCAATTATTTTTGTCCATTATATTTCCAGTTATTCTAAGCTCACATACCATTCTCCCATGTGTTCAAAAGGCAACAGCTTAAGCACACCAAATACAGTAGAAGCAGAAAATACAGTACTTCTATGTCCACAAAGCATTCTTCCATTTGTCCAGAAGTTGACACCATAGTAAGACCAACAAATAAAGAATAATCAATAACTAACTTTTTGCTCTATATTCACATAGAATTTACCATTTTTCCACACGATGGTAGCAGAAACCCATTAATACAGTACAAGAAAAAATTAGTTTTTGTGAGTCTTCATCCATAATAACTCCAGTTATAATTTCATAAAACATTCTCCCATTTATAACAGGATGGCAGCAGAAGCTCACAAAAAATTCAGTATTTTAATGTCCAGAAAGTATCCTTCCATTTGTAAATAATAATATAATAATAATAAATAAATCCTTCCATTTGTAAATAATAATATAATAATAATAATAAATAATTTCAGTATTTCAACACCCAGAAAGCTTTCTTTGGTTTTTCCACATGAAAAAAATGTATTTTGGTTTAAGCCCTAAAACAGATTAAAGAAAAAATATTATTTTTTAATTACTATTTTTTTGAGATTTTTGTGCCTGTCACACAATAGGCCCTAATCAAATTTAGATCCCTTCACCTATCCACACCTCTGCATAAATCCTCACTAGATTTCATGCATTTTATCATATATCATAAGTTCCATTCACCCAAGTATTTGTACCCAGATGTCCTTTGGTGCAAGTTCTTCCACTAGAGTCTAGTTAGCACATCACAAGTCACTCCCCTAAAGAAGATTTACTTTCCCTCACCCAGCAGTGGTCAGTTGCTAATAGTTTCTCAGCTATCATTGGGGCCTGCTGCCCAATTCCCCTGTTCTATGCTGGTTTTTTTTCTGACGGAGTTGGCATGGGTCCTGTGCATGCTGTCACAATTGTTACAATTTCACATGAGCAAGTTCCCAATGGCCTGAAAGCTTCTGTTTCTTTATGCTCATGCACCTACCCTAGCTTTTACAATGTTACCTCTCCCCTCTTCCACAATGGTCCCTGAGCCATGTGTGGGTCAGGTTTTATACAGGAGTCCTATTCAGGGACACACTCTGCCATCTCTTGTTCTCTACAACTCAGGTAGTTTTAGCCTTCTGTGTGCATTACACTTTGTTGTATGAGGAAGCTTTGCTGGTAAAAGTTGAAGAACGTATTAGTATTTTCTCTGCCCCTGTTCCACTATGTTGCATGAGCCTTGGCATAGAGATTCCACTGTGTCACTTAAGGCTGTACATCTCTCAGAAATATATTCTCTGTGTGATCAATTGTGTGACTCTGTAATAGCCTCCATCTGTTGCAAAATGAAACTTCTTTTATTAGTGGTGTACAGTATATTTGCCTGTAAATACTGATCCATGTTTAGCACATAGTAAGACATTTCACATGTATAGAGATATTATAGAGATAGGGTTTTCTCTAAGATCTTTGACTTCTCCAGCTCTGTGTATTGGCCATATTTATAGTGTCGCCCATGAATTTCCTCCCTTTGAGAGGGCTTTAAGTCCAATTCAATAGTTGTTAATTCCTCTCTGGATAAACATTCCACTACTGCACCAATAGATGTTCTTTTGTGAGCCAGTTGTGGGGTTATTGGGCTTTAGAGCTGGGCAGGATATCGATTCATTTTTCTCCCTTAGCAGCTTGCATACTATCTTCTAGAACTATGAAAGCTAGCCTTCAAGGATGAGGCTTCCAAGTCAGTTACAGACCCATTACTACACATTCTGTGTCCAAAGTATGTTTTGTCTTCAGCAGTAATGTCTTACCTTCAAGTAATCTTGCTAAATCTGTAAGCTACCTTTCATCAATTTTGGAATGAATTTTTGTTTTGATGCCATTAACAACTAGATAACATATCATAAATCATAAAATGCTTTCAGTATTTAGCCTTAACTATTTTACTAATGAAAAGTAAATGATGTTGCAGTAGTCACTATTTCCTTGTAGTCATCCACCACCTCTGGCCCTTACAATTTTTTCATCCCTTCTTCTGCAATGAATCTTCAGCCTTGGAAAGCAAGAGTGTCAGAGAGGTGTCCAACTCAGACATAAGCTCTTTGCAGTCTCTGATTTTTTTGTGGGTTTCTGTGCTAATCACTATCTGTTGCATAAGGAATCTTTCCTGGTAGGAGTTCAGAGATGCATTAATCTGTGGGTATAGAAATTAGTCATCAGTTGGATTAATACTGTATCTATTTAACCCAATGTTAGTAGTAAGTTCTCCCCTATGCCCTGTGACCTGTACAGGTCTCTAGGCCTGATATCAATGATAGGTATAGGCTTCATCGTCTGAAGGGGACTTTCAATCCAATCAGAAAATGATTGATTATTGTGATCACAATTGTGTCACTATTGTACCAGTGACCTTAGCTTACCAAAACAGTTGTTATTGTAGCTGTCAGGGTTCACAGCGGGACAAAGTTTATGACTAGTTTTCTCTGATGATTGCATGCATAGCACCTTCCAGCACTATGAATGCTACTCAGTAGAGATCAAGCTTTGAGGGCACTACCAGCTTGATTTCTCGATATTTGTTCTATTACTCATGTATATAACTAATGTCTTCAGCAATAGGTCTTCCCATCAAGTTCTGGTGGATAAACAAAAGAAAGGGCATTAGGCAGTATTGTTTGGGAGTCTCTGGGATGCCCTAGTCAAAAACTTCAAATAAGGAAGTCATCCAGGAATGGTGGTGCATGCTGTTAATCCCTAGCACTTGAGACACAGGAGGCAGATGGGTCTCTGTGAGTTCAAGGACAGCCTTTTCTTCATAGCAAGTTCCAGGCCAGCCAGAGCTACATAGTGAGACCATGTATCAAAATAAAGAGTGAATCTGTCACTGGCATTGTTTTTTTTTATTTGCTAGCCTTATGGTGTCTAGGAGAGGCAATGTCCCCATTACAAGGTAACTCAAATTTAAGACCTTTTTAAAAGTTGTATATGTATATACTTGAGAAAACTTCTATAGAGGGAGCTTTCCAAATGAGTTTTTCTAAAGACCTTTAGTGTTACTTATCACTCTTCATACTCCCTCCTCTGCCCTGCCCTCCCATAACCCACCCCCACACATACCTTTACACTCCATTATTTTCCTTTCCTCTTTATATCACTGTACTCTATCTCCCCTCCCAGGAAACCTCTTTCCTGTAACCCCTTACTAGATTCCTGACTTTTATATGGGTTTTCCATTTGTAACACACACAAATATCAAATATAGCACAATGTTGGTATTTTTAAAAATTATAATACATGGGGACTATGTATTATCAGATTGCCATAAACATCGAACCCCTCTGTGGCCCCTACATGTAACAACTATTTATAATGAGTCCTAATGAAACTTACCTTCTAGGTGCCGCAAAGGTTTTGATATGAGAGACTTTCTTGCCTACCCCCAGAACAAGGAGAAATATGACGATGATGAGATTGCTCTCCAACTGTAAATTGGAGACAACTATTATAGAGGTAATCTCTTATAAAACTGGTAAAACTGCCTTCTTTAATTGACTAATAGACATAGGACTGTGAAAAGGATTACTCTCTGTTCAGAACCAAATATAACACTAAAGTCCTTAAACTATGC
>VZQC01000502.1:86918-122949 GCA_009823505.1 Rhizomys pruinosus
TATTGAGACCACACATGCAAGTGTACAGATGGCCTCTGGAATGCCAGAGAGTGTTACCAAAGGCCACTAAACCAATAAAGCAAATATGGGTCTCCCTGAGTCAAGCAAGACTCCACCGTCAGCACCAGCTACACCTCACCTGCCTGGAAATACTGTGCAGCAGAGGCAGCCATATGCCTGTATATCCCAAATCTAATTGGCTATTGGCTCTCTCCTTGGAGGAATAACCCATGGCTGATGCCACAAGCTTACATCCTCTACAGGTTAGGAGATGTCATAAGCCACAGTAAGACCCTGTCATATTTAACAGGAAAAAATGTAATTCATGGATCAACATATCATCTAAACATATGTGTCTATACCAAAGTAACCTACCATAACTATTAATGCTGTTTAAATACCTATATATCTAATTGCTTGTGCTTCATCAGTAGGATCGAAAGGTTATTCCTGGACAAACTGTCAGCCCATGAAAGTAAACAGCCAGAATTGACCAGAATCCAAGACAACAGCTTCAGAAAGACTGGACTGTTCTGCTTCTCATCCACCTGTGCCCCTTTTCTAAGCCCAGGGAATAATCTGCAGAAGAGGAGGCATGGTAGAATGTAAGGGCTGCATGATTGGGGTGAATGGTGAAACTACAGCAATGTAGTCTGGACCCTCATTTGATTAACCTGATTGAACATACAACCCCTCACTCTCCACTGGAAGGTGGGGCTGTGGGGGTTTAGGCACAACAGCCTGCAAATTGGTTTTACATGAAGGATGCTTGTACTCATGGATTATCATTTATAGCTAAAAAATGGAAAAAAAAAACTAAGAGAAATATGCAGGACAGTCATGGCAGAATGCATGATCTCGGTTGGGGTGGGGGTGGGGAGAAGGGAAAGGGAAATATGCCTGAACTGAATTGGAAAATGATGTATGAAATGCAAAAAGCATCAATAAAAAAATGTTAAAAAAATTATAATACATGGGGACTATACTTACTTTTATTATGCAAATTACTTGATGGGAAAATAGAAAAGCACCATTTGGGCTCATCCTCCACTTAGCTATCAATGCAGCGAAAAACAGCGATGGTTGTAAATTGTAGTGAGCGATTCATGACACAAGTTTGAGGTGTAGAAGTACCCTTAATAATTAAATAGGAATGCTTAGGTTTTTATAAAAAATAATAAATACTTATAAGTTGTAATTATAGGTTTTAATATAATCAGTATTCACTGCCTTTCACTCACCAAGTCCACACAAGTACATGTAATATAATGGTGCACATCTGATTCTCTGCAACTGAAAGATAACCCACTGGAAGATGCACAGCACCACAAAACTGAAGTCATACATATGTACAAATAGTAAGAGCATGCATACATTTAATTTACATGATGACATGATGTCACCATCTAGAAAACTCATGCTTACGAACTACAGAATTGAGTTACAGAACACAATGTGGGGGGGCCTTCATTTCTTCCATTTATGATTTTTTGGTATTTTTGAGACAGTGTCTCCGTTTAGTTCCAGCTGACCTGGAGCTCGCTCTGTTGATCAGGCTGGCCTTGAACTCACAAAGATCCACCTGCCTCTGCCCCCCGAGTGCTGAGACTATAGGCGTCCACCACCATGACCGGCTCATTTATTTATTTTTACATGTCAGAATTTAAAATTGTTGTGGCTTTTTCCTCTATGTATTAGTTTTTATTCAAGTTTTGTGCGTTTCATACAACATTTCTTAGTCAAATATAGACCTATTTCCCATTCCTCCTTGCCCCCACTCGCTAGAGCTCATGGATTCTGCCTTACATGTTTTGCATTTTTTCTCATTTTTTCTAATGTTTCAATGCAGAAGTTTACAGTTTTGGGCAGAAGCTTACTGTTTCAGTCAGTTCTTTGACCCAGTTTCTTTTTGTTCCTTCCAATTTGTATCACTCTAAACTATGCATATATGCACCCCACACATATACCAAAATCATGATATGTGAAAATAAACTATAGGTTAATTCCAAAACATGTTTAGGGATTCACATTTTGATAGAGGGTTCTATTCAGATAAAGAAAAAATATTTCTTTACATTCCTACATTACATAGCAAGTTGATGAGTAATATCAGGTATTATATTTACTAAAAAACAAACATATAAAAAGGAATTATTCAGCTTGCCTTATAAAGAGAGTTTTGGTGCTAGGATCCAAAAACGAGGGACGCCATACGTCATTTATTTTTCTGGGACTGTGTTAATTCACTTACCATAATGAATTCTAGTTCCATCCATTTGCCTGCAAAGTTCAAGATGTCATCTTTCTTTACATTTGCATAGAATTCCATTGTGTAGATGTACCACATTTTCTTTATCCACTCATTGATTGAGGGTTGCGTGCATTGCTTCTAGCCTTTCCCTATTGTGAAGAGAGCTGTAATGAATATGGAGGTGCATGTATCTCTGCGAAAGGATGAGTCTTGTTGGTATATACCCAGGAGTGGTATTGGCTGGGTCAGCTGGTAGGCTCATTTTGAGTCTTTTAGGAGTTCTACACACTGCTTTCCGTATGTGTTGCAAAAGTTTGCATTCCCCCCAGCAGTTCCCCTTTCCCCACAACCTCTCCAGCATTTGGTATCCTTTGTTTTGTTGATCATAGTCAGTTTTACTTGCCTCAGTTGAAATCTTAAATTGAGATGAAATCTTAAATTGCTTTTCATTTGAATTTCCTTAATTATTAGCACTGTTGAACACTTTTTAAGATATTTCTCAACCATCTTTACTTCTTCATTTGTGAAGTCTCTGTTTGGCTCTTTACTCCATCTTCTGAGTGGGTCACTTGTTTTCTTGCTCATTTGTTCTTGTGTAGTTTATATGCTCTGTTTGTTAATGCTCTGTCAGATGTATCACTCGTGAAGGTTTCCTCCCACTCTACAGGTTTTCTCTTTACTTCTTTGTTTCTATTGCTGTACAGAAACTTTTGACTTTAATAATGTCCCACGTGTCAATTATTGACCTTATTTTTTGCACAGCTGCTGTATGATTTAGAAAGTCTTTTCCTATCCCTATGAGTTTTGGGATTCACATTGAGATCTTTGATCCATTTGGAGGTTTTTTTGTTTTGTTTTGTTTTGTTTTGTTTTGTTTTGTTTTTGAGATGCAGTCTCCCTTTAGTCCCAGATAGCCTAGAGCTCAATATGTAGATCAGGCTGTCCTTGAACTCACAGTGATTCATCTGTCTCTGCCTCTCAGGGGCTGTGAATAAAGAGGTGCACCACCATGCCAGGCTTGGAGTTGATTTTTGTACAGGGTAAGAGGTGGGGTCTTAATTTTATTCTTCTACAAGTGGTGATACAGTTTTGCTAAGACCATTTGCTGAAGATTCTGTCTTTCCTACATTAAATTCTTCTTGGCTCACTTGTCAAATATGAAGTGGCTGAAATTGCATGTGCTCAATACTGGATCTTCAGTTTTGTTCCATTGATCTATGGGTCTGTTTTTGTGCCAATACCTTGCTGTTTTTACGATTATATCCCTGTACTATTGTTTGGTGCCTGGTATAGTAATCCCCCCTGAATTGCTCTTTTTGCTCAGGTTTGCTTTGGCTATCCTGGCTCTTTTGTTTTTCCACATGAACTTTAGGATTTTTTTCTAGGTCTGTGAAGAAGCTCATGGGGATTTTTAATTGGGATTGCATTGAATCTCTCTATTATTTTGGGCAACATGGTAATTTTTACTATATTAATTCTTCTAATCCATGAGCATGGGAGGTTCTTCTATCTTCTGGTACCTTCATTAATCTCCTTCAGGGATTTAAAATTTTCATTGTAGAGATTTTTAGTGTCTTTGGTCAGGATTGCTCCTTTCCTTCTATTCCTTCTCCGATTGCCTCTTTTTTTTCCTTTAAAAAGGATTTTATTCCTTTTTTTATGTGTTTTATGTAACATTTCACAGGAAAATGCAAGTTACAATGAGAAATAGACATTATTAAGTAATAAGTTATGAGTACAAGCATCCTTCATGTAAAACCAATTTGCAAGCAGCTATGCCCAAACCTACACGGCCCACGGCTCCCAACATCCAGCTGGAGGGGCTTGTATGTACAATCATGTTGATCAAATAAGTGTCCAGTCTATATTGCTGTAGCATCACCATTCACGCCAATCACAGCCCTTACATTCTTCCATGCCCCTTCTTCTGAAGATTGTTCCCTAGACTTAGAAAAGGGGCACAGGTGGGCGAGAAGCAAAACAGTCTACTTTCTCTGGAGATGTCGTTTTGGACTCTGATCAGTTCAGGCTGTTTCCTTTCATGGGTTGACAATTTGTCCAGGAATAACCTTTCAATCCACAGGCCAATCCAATGGAGCCAATTCCCCCATTGAGACTCCCTCAACCCAGGTGTGTCAAGTTGACACTAAAGCTATCCAGCACAATGGACCCCTTGTCAACTTGACATGCAAAAAACATCACTATTAAACCACCTCCTTTCCAGTTCTTGTCCCCAAAATATGATGTTAACATTAATCACAATCTAAGACAGTACAAACTTAAAAGCCCCACAGTCCTTAAAATGTCCAAACACTTAAAAGTTCACAGTCCGTTAAAAGTCTCTTAACTGTGGGCTGCTGTAAAATCCAAAACAAGTACTGTCTTATTTCAAAGGGAAGAATCAGGCTCACTCAAACAAAACCTAAGTCCAGCAAGTAGCTCAAGGCTGGACACTTGGGAGTCACTCACAATCTTCTGGGCTCCAAAGGGTTTCAACAACTCTTCTCTGACTCTGCCATCCGTGGCACACACAGCTCATCTCGCAGACCCAGGCTGACTCCATTTCACACCTGCCGCTGCTCTTGGTGGTCGTCCCATGGTCCTGGCATCTCCAAAAAGCTGGGGTCACCACTGAAACTGAGGCAGCACCTTCACCAATGGTCTCTTCTGACTTCTCCTGGTGCAAAGCCTCATCTTCTCTCCATGACCCCTGCAATCCTGGGGTCTTCACTGCAACCGAGGTGCACTTCCACCAATGGTCTTCCTGATCTCTCACAGTGCCAAGCCTCAGCTGCTCTCTGTGACCCCCACAAATTTCAACACCAGAACCATATAGGAGACTCTTACACACTACCAAGTCCTGCTTCTGGTTTGAGATGGAGGCTCAGGCCCCTTATGGATCACAGCTTCTGTGTGCTGACCCTGAAGAAATTCTTCCCAGAAGATTTCACCACAGTGGTGCTGGTCTCCGGTTACTTACAGCTGATTCTTCATCCCCAGCTAACCAGCATCAATTGTCCCAGTACAACAAAGATTTCACTTCAGGTTCTAGTCTCTTGTGACTTACAGCTGATTCTTCAGCTCCAGCTGACCAGAACCCACAGAATAAACAGTCTTGATTATCTCTGCTTTCCTTTGAAACTAGAAAGTTCACAAGCCAGGCCTCCATCTTCTACAACTCTTTCAGCAAAATTGTTCCAAGTTCCACAGCCACAATCTTTAGGAATTCAATGATTTTTCTACCACAAAGTTCCAAACGCTTCCACAATCCTTCCCCAAAACAGCAAGTTCAGGTCTGTCACAGCAATACCCCACTCTCATTACCAGTTTCTGTTCTAGTTTGTCTTCCACTGCTGTGACAAAACACTCTGACCTACACCAACTTGGGGAGGAAAGGGTTTATTCAGCTTACATCTCCTGGGTCACAGTTCATCACTTAGGCAGCCCAAGGCAGGAACTCAGGGCAGGAACCTGGAGGCAGGAGCTGAAGCACAGGCCATGGAGGAGTGCTGCTTAATGACTTGCTCCCCTGGCTCATGCCCAGCCTGCCTTCTTATATGGTACACAACAATCTGCCTAGGGTGGCACCACTCATTGTGGGCTGGGCCCTCCCACATTGCCTGATAATCAAGACAATACTCCACAGACGTGTCCACAGGCCAATCCAATGGAGCCAATTCCCCAGTTGAGGCTCCCTCAACCCAGGTGTGTCAAGTTGACACTAAAGCTATCCAGCACACTTGCTGTTTTTATGATTATATCCCTATACTATTGTTTGGTATCTGGTATAGTAATTCCCCCTGAATTGCTCTTTTTGCTCAGGGTTGCTTTGGCTATCCTGGCTCTTTTGTTTTTCCACATGAATTTAGGATTTTTTTTCTAGGTCTGTGAAGAAGCTCATGGGGATTTTAATTGGGATTGCATTGAATCTGTATATTACTTTGGACAACATGGTCATATTTACTCTATTAAATCTTCTAATCCATGAGCATGGGAGGTTCGTCCATCTTCTGGTATCTTTATTAATCTCCTTCAGGGATTTAAAATTTTCATTGTAGAGATTTTTAGTGTCTTTGGTCAGGATTGTTCCTTTCCTTCTATTCCTTCTCCAATTGCTTCTTTTTTTTTCCTTTAAAGAAGGATTTTATTCATTTTTTGTGCGTTTTATGTAATATTTCACAGGAAAATGCAAGTTACAATGACAAATAGACATTACTAAGTAATAAGTTATGAGTACAAGCATCCTTCATGTAAAACCAATTTGCAAGCATCTATGCCCAAACCCACACGGCCCAAGGCTCCCACCATCCAGGTGGAGGGGCTTGTATATACAATCATGTTGATCAAATAAGAGTCCAGTCTATATTGCTGTAGTTTCACCATTCAACCCAATCACAGCCCTTACATTCTTCCATGCCCCTTCTTCTGAAGATTGTTCCCTAGACTTAGAAAAGGGGCACAGGTGGGCGAGAATCAAAACAGTCTACTTTCTCTGGAGATGTCGTTTTGGATTCTGATCATTTTAGGCTGTTTCCTTTCATGGGTTGACAGTTTTTCCAGGAATAACCTTTCAATCCTACTAATGAAGCACAAGCAATTAGATGTATAAGTATTTAAACAGTGCTAATTATTATGGTAGGTTACTTTGGTATAGACACAGATGTTTGGATGGTAATCCATGGATTATATTTTTTCTGTAAAAGATGACAAGGTCTTACTGAGGCTTATAACATCTCCTAACCACTAGAGGATGTAAGCTTGTGGCATCACCTGTGAGTTATTCCTCCAAGGAGAGAGCTAATAGCTGATTAGATTTGGGATATACAGACATATGGCTGCCACTGCTGCACAGTATTTCCAGGCAGGTGAGGCGTAGCTGATGCTGACAGAGGTGTCTGGCTTGACTCAAAGAGACCAATATTTGTTTTATTGGTTTAGTGGCCTTTAGTAACACTCTCTGGCATTCCAGAGACCAACTGTACACTTGCAAGTGTGGTCTCAATACATCTTCCCATGCTTACACCACGTCTTTGACAGCAGGGCCTTACTGCCTCTCTTCTTGCAGGTATCCCAGTTTACAGGCAAGAAGCCTTTACCTTTTGGGGGGCTTGGATCCCATGCACATCTCCTTGGCAGAATAATCCATTGTTGATATCAGAGCTCTCCTGTATTAATAAATTTTGCTTAATTGCACAGCTTAAAAAGACTTTAGTATTTTATTTGGCTCTGAATAGAGAATAATTCTTTTCACAGTTCCTATGTCTATTAGTCAATTAAAGAAAGCAGTTATACCGGTTTTATAAGAGATTACCTCTATAACAGTCGGCTCTAATTTACAGTTAGAGAATGACTTCATTACAATCATGTTTTTCTTTGTTCTTTGAAAAGGAGGTAAGAAAGTTTCTCATATTAAAACTTTGTGGCGGGGCTGGAGAGACGGCCTAGTGGTTAAGAGCGCCGACCGCTCTTACAGAGGACCCGGGTTCGATCCCCAGCACCCACATGGCGGCCGAGAGCCGTCTGAAACTCCAATTCCAGGAGAACTCCAGTTCCAGGGGAATCCGAGACCCTCTTCTGACCTCCGCGGCATTGCACGACATGGGTGCACAAACCTGCATGCAGACAGTACATTGATACACATACCGAAAATAAATAAAAAAAAATAAAAAAAAAAAACTTTGTGGCATCTGGAAGGTAAGGTTCATTAGGACTCATTATAAACACTTGTTACAAATAGGATCCTCAGAGATGTTTGATGCCTGTAGGAGTCTGAGGCTTTTCTTCCTTTTGGTGTTTAGATGGCCAACTTCTCTGCTGGTGTTTCTTGGTACATCCTGCACAATGCAAAGTTGTATCTTCTCTTTTTTAGCCATTAAGTTGGTTATGTTTTGACCTGTGGGAACATACAAATCTTTTCCCATAGTTAGTTTTAATATTTAAATTGAAAAATTTGACAAAAAGTTTTAATATATAACTGTGTCCCCCCTTTTATTATATAGTATATATAATAAATAAATAAATAATAAATAAATAAAATGGTATAAAGAAAGGCTACTGATTTTTCTAGGTTAATTTTGTATCCTACCACTTTACTGAAACTATTAATCATTTCTAGTAGTCATCTGGTTGAGTTTTTGGAGTCCCTTAGGTAAACTAACATGTCATCTGCAAAAAAGGATAATTTGACTTCCTGTTTTCCAATTACTAATCATTTAATTTCCTTTTCTTGTCTTATTGCTCTAGTGAGGACTTCAAGTACTATATTGAAAAGGAATGAGGAATAGGGGGCACACTTGCTGGGTTCCTGTCTTTAAGGGGAATACTTCTAATTTTTCCCCATTTGGAATAATATTGGCAGCCGGGCATGGTGGTGCACGCCTTTAATCCTAGCACTTGGGAGGCAGAGGCAGGCGAATTGTTGTGAGTTCAGGGCCAGCTTGGTTTACAGAATAAGTTCCAGGACAGCTGGCACTACAGGGAGACTCTGTCTTGAAAAGACCAAAATAATAATAATAATAAAATTGGCTGTGGGTTTGTTGTATATGGCTTAAATTATGTTGAGGAATGTTCCCTCCAGTCCAAATCCCTCTAGGACTTTAAACATGAAAGCATGTTGAATTGAGTTGAAGGCCTTTTCTGCACCAACTGAGATGACCATGTTGTTTTTGTCCTTTAGTCTGTTTATGTGGTTTATGACATTTATTGATTTGCATATGTCAAACCATCCCTGTATCTCTGGTATGAATCTGACTTGGTCATGATGATGATCTTTTTGATGGGTGCCTGTATGCAGTTTGCAAGTATTTTGTTGAGAATATTTGCATCTATGTTCATAAATGAAATGAGTCTATAGTTTTCTTTTATGGTTGTATCTTTGCCTAGTTTGGGTATTAGAATGATTTTGGCTTCATAGAAAGAATTTGGGAGATTTCCCTCTGTTTCTATTCTTTTGAATAATTTGCATAATGGTTGTAGTTCTTCTTTAAATGCCTCATAGAATTCTACCATAAATCTATCTGGGCCTGGGCTTCTTTTTTTTTTTTTTTTGTAGTCAGGAAGCTTTTATTCTTTTTATTCCAGTTCAGTTTCCTCATATATTATGGGTCTGTTTAATCTGTTGATATCTTCTTGGTTAAGCTTCGGTGATTTCCATGATTATCTGGATCTTTACATTATATGTTGTGATGTTTCCCTTTTCATTTCTAATTTTATTAATTTGGAGTTGCTCTTTCTTTCTTTTGGTAAATTGGGCTAGAGGTCTATTTATCTTGTTTGTCCTCTCAAAGAACCCTTCGATTCATTGATTCTTTTTATTCTTTTCTTTGTTTCTATTTCATTGATTTCCCCTCTCATTTTTGATATTTCTTCCTGTTTTTTGGGTTTAGGATTCAGTTGTTGTCTCTAAAATGTTTTTAGTTTCAGTGTTAGATTATTTGTGCTCTTTCTAGTTTCTTAATGTAGGCACATAGGGCTAAACATTTCCCTCTTAGTTCTGCTTTTAAAGTGACCAATAGCTTTTGTTGTGTTTTATCATCCTATTTATTTAGTGACAGGAATACTTTTATTTCTTTCTTCATTTCTCCTTTGATCCATTTGTTATTCATGAGCATGTTGTTTAGTCTCTATGAGTACTTCTAGATAGTAGGGCTCTTTTTAGTGTTGATATTAAGCTTTATTGTACTGTGGTCTGATAGAATGCATTGAATTATCCCTTTTTTGTATTCGTTGAGGTTTTCTCTGAGTCCAGGTGTATGGTAAATTTTCTCTGAGTCCAGGTGTATGGTAAATTTTGGCCCCCCATGGGGGCCGAGTAGATAGTATATTCTTTGGTGGAATAATCAGTAGATGTCGTCTGTTAGATCCATTTGGTGTATAGTATTGTTCAGCTCAGATGTCTCTTTGTTTATTCTTTGTCCAGTTGACCTGTCCAATGGGCTCAGTGGGGTACTGAAGTCTCCCACTATTAATGTGATGGGATTAATCTGTGCTTTGAAGTCCTGAAGAATTGTGCTTATGAAGTTCGGTGCACCAATGTTTGGTGCATATATTTATGATTGTGAAATCTCCATTGTTAATTTTTCTTTTGATAAGAATATAATGACCCTCTTCATCTCTTCTGATTAGTTTTAATTTGAAGTCTATTTTACCTGATATTAGAATAGCAACTCCTGCTTGCTTTATGGTATAATTTGTTTTGAATATTTTTCCATCCTTTCACTTAAAGATGGTGCCTGTCCTTGAAACTGAGATGTGTTTCTTGTAGACAACAAAAAGATGGGTTCAATTTCTTAATCCATTCTCCCCTTCTGTGTCCCTTGTTTGGGGAGTTCAGACCATTAATATTTAAGGTTATTATTAAGAGATGTATATTGCTTCCCTTCAATTTATTTTCTTCTTGCATTTTTGGAGTAGGTTTGTGTTTCTCCAGTAATATTTTCATTAATTTCTCTTTCTTCCTGCTTGGTGATAGTTGCTTCTTTCCTTTCCCATTTTAATTGCTTTGAGTATTTTGTGAAGTGTTGGTTTTCTGAACATGGATTCTTTCATCTTGTTTATGTCATGAAAGATTTTTCTTTCTCCTTTGACGATAATTGACATTTTTGGTGGGTAAAGTAATCTGGGTTGGCATATATAGTCATTTAGTACTGGGAATACTTTGGTCTAGGCTTTTCAGGCTTTCCTCATTTGAACTGAATAGTCAGCTGCAATTCTGATGTATTTCCCTTTGTGTGTAACCTGATGTTTTTCTCTTGAGGCTTTCAGTATTTGACTTTGATTTGAGAATATAGCATTTTTACTGTGATATGATGGGGAATTTGTTTTCTGGGCTTGTCCATTTGATGTTCTCTGTGCTTCTTGTATTTGTAAGGGTATGACTGTTTTCAATTTGAAGAAACTTTCTTCTATAGTTCTGTTGAAGATCTGGTGAATACCATTAACCTGGGATTCTTCTCCTTTCTCTATGTCTATGATGTGTAGCCTTGGTCTTTTCATACTGTCACACATTTCCAGATTATTCCAATCTTGTGTTTTAAAAAATTTTTCATAATCTTTGCTTGAGCACTCCAGTTCTTCCATATTATCTTCCAGTCTTCATATTCTGTTTTCTGCTTTATCCATTCTGTTACTGAGGCTTTTTCCCATCCTTTCCTATTGACTGGATGAGTGTTTGATTTCCTTTTCAGAAAATCTCTCATCCTGAGGTTTCTTCAGTATTTCCACTTCCTTTTGGAGTTTGCATTCTCTCCCTCTAGTTCTTTGATTCGTTTGTGTGTTCGGTTTATTTTTTCATTTCAGCCTAAGATTTCTTCAGTATTTCCACTTCCTTCCAATGTCTGTCATTCTCTCCCTCTAGTTCTTTGTTTTGTTTGTGTGAGTGTTCTTCATATTCCTTGATTTCCTTGAGTTCTTTGAGTATGTCTATGATAGTTCTTTTAAGAATTGTGTCCTGGGTTACCTCCAGGGATTTCTCATTGTAGGGGTCTTCTATAGGACTGGTAGAAGTTGGTCTGGATTTATTATTTGGTTTTCCCTTATTATTTTTTTCACTGTGCTTTTGGCATGTGGATTTGTTTTGTTGTTTGTATTCTGTTACTAAACTCAATTCGTTCTTCTTTGAGTTGCAGTCTGACTTTGGTTCTGTTCTTCAGGTCCCTTTGTTGTCTTCTTATTAGGTATAAAAGGCTGGGTGGTCTAGGCTTCAGGTTTTCACTTTTGGTTTTATACTAGAGGGACCAGCCAGTTCTTGTCCTTCTAGTCAGGAGCTTCTCCAGAGTTCCAGGAGAGGTAACAATCAGGTCAGCTTGAGCCTCACACGTCTTGCTGTGCATCTACTTAATCCTCAGGGGTGGTTGCTTGATTCAGTAAGACAAGGCCTCTTTGCAGGGTGGTCTCGGAGCACCACCTGGTTCAGTCTGCCTATGCAGGCCTGCCTGAGCCAGGCCTCCCTGCCAGGTGGTCTTGGAGCACCACCTGCTTCAGCATTCCTGGGCCAGGCCTCTGTACATGAAATTTAAAGTGTGTCAATTATCTAATAAATGCCAACTCTAAATATATATTATGAGTTGTAGGTTATATCTCAGTAGTAGAACAATTGCATGGAATGTACCACACACTAGAATGTATTTTCTTTATTTATGAAAGATCTACCAGATTTGGAAAAAAGTGTATATGAAGAGATCATAGTCTAATAAAAATAGCTGTTTTAATGATCATCATAAAGTAGCTTAAAATTATATTTTAATACTTCTGTCAGAGCAAAGAGTCTGAGGCAGGCATTTAATCCCAGTACAGTGAGACAGAGGGAGGCAGATCTTTGTGATTTATAGGCCAGCCTGGTCTCTGTAGAGAATTTTAAGCAAGCCAGGGCTGCAAGCGAGATGCTTTCTCAAAAAAAATGGGGTCTCAATATGATAAAGATCTGTTTTATAAAATGCACAAATACTCAATAAATATATACATTAAAATGTGTAACAATAATGGGAAGGTAATTACCAAGGAATAGTGTAGGTAATTTAGAAATATTAAGAAGTACTAAATTTCCAACAATATCAATTTATAATATCTACAAATTCTCAGGCAATGGGAATAAATACTGAAATATTAAAATAAATGGGTTATAGTTGAAATAGTGGACATGATGTAAGATCAGAGAGGTAATACAATAGACAGGAGCTTGCAAAAGCATGTAAATGGAAATGTTTCAGTGAGCCATAATTTTTAGAAGAACAGAGAAATCGCCACATATGATTTTTAAATTTTCATAAATGATGAAAAAGTGATTAATTCATGGAATGTCTGATAAAAATAAAAATCAATATAATCAATATAAAAAGAATATGATCTTCACTCCATATCCTAGAGAACATATTTATTGTATAGGAAAATTAATTCTAAAATTTTTGATATTACTCAAAATTTAAAACATTTCTAAGTAAAACAGTACTCAACAAATCATGAAAATAAGTAAAAAAAAAAAAACCCATCAATTGGACTGTATTACAATAACACCTCCTTAACAATATTGTCTTTATTTTTATTTTATTTTATGTATGTAATTGTATTGCTTGCATGTCAGTAAGTGCGCCCATGTCAGGCAATGTCTGGGGAGGTCAGAGAGGAGTTCATGTTCCCTGTAACTGGAGTTAGGATGGTTGTTAGTTGTGTCCATGCTGGGAATTGAACCTAGGTCCTCTGCTAGAGGAGCCAGTACTCTGAACCACTGTGCCCTTTCTGAATCCCCAATACGTTTCTTAAAGTGATTTTTACTTACAACTTCCAAAGCATGATGTCACAATTTATGAAATTTCCATACAATAGAAATGAGATAACATTAGATTTCTATATGTGTTTTCAATGAAAAATGATAAAATAACTTCTGGCTTTATGCAAAGGACATTTCAAGATAATTCAATTGCTTATAGTCCTTAAGAAACTACATGTTTTATTTACAAAACAATACCTACCACTAAAATAATAAGATACAAACCTCCAAAACATACGTTTGACAAACTCAACCCAATGATGATTCAAACATTTAGATTTAGGATCACTCTGAACTGGAACCAAGTAGGAACCATTATGTGACTGGAGTCATGGAAAGTTGATAGCTGTTACGTGGATGTTAGGACAGAAACAGGGTCCTCTACAAAATCACCAAGTGTTCTTAACCACTGAGTTAACTCTGCAGCCCTATTTTGCTTTTCTATTAATTTGTATAAAAAGCCGTTTAACTTTTTGATTTTTTGACATTTATTTTATGTGTATGAGTGTTTCGCCTACCTGCATTTAAGGACACACATGCCACTCAATGCCCTTGGAGGCCAGAAGGTGGCCTTGGATACTCTGGAACTGGAGTTACACATGATTGTCAGCCACCACGTGGATGCAAGGAGCCCAACCCTGGTGCTTTAGGAGAGCAGACAGTGTTCTTAACCAATAACTCCTTCCTCTAGGCCCTATAAAACTGTCTTTAATCAACAGGTGTATGGTGTCTTAAAATGGCAATGATTGAATAAGGAAAGAAAACCAATTTTGCTAGATAATAATATTGATTTCAGTCATAGAGGACAATTTTATATTGCTTTCATATTCTTTGAAGAAAATAAACAGCTATGTTTTTATAGCTTAATAGTATAGAAAACCATGATAATATTCACCCATAATTCATGCTATTTTTTTGTGCATATCGTTGAGTCATTTCAATGATTAGTTTTTTTTCAATGATTAGTTTATTAAGACAAGAGCACACATATATTTACCTGAATACAAAGTCCAGAGGTATTAAATTTATCTATTTCTTTGAACTCAAGTTATATTCAACTACATCCTAATGATTTTTTTGTATTATATGCTCATATTTGTACCTCATAATTCTATTAAATAATACATGAAAATTTAAATATGTATATATATGAGAGTTTTGTTAGAAATATATATATATATATATATATATATATATATATATATTCCTGTATGGAAGTGCACCATGTTTCTGCAATGCATGCAGAGGCAAGAACAGGGTGTCAAGTCTCTTCAGAAAACTAGAAGAAAGGTTCAAAATAAATAGCATAGCTTTTCTATATGCCAATAATGAACGTAGTAAAAAAGAAATAAGAAAATCTCATCCATAACAGCTTCAAAATTATAATACATAGCAATAAATCTAAACAAGGGTGTATAATCTCTGTAATTAATTTTTAAGTTAATTTTTATTGAGTGTATTTCATACAACATTTCTTAATCAAATTTAGACTCATTCCCTCATCCATGCCCACTCCTTATTTCCCCCGCCAGAGCTCATGGATTCTGTCATACATGTTAAATCCTGTCTTGCATCTTTTTCTCAGTCTTTTATAACCTTTTTGATGCACAAGTTTACTGTTTTGTTCAGTTCTTTGAATAGGCTTTTCTCTCTCTTTTTTGTTTCCTTTAATTTTATATTATTCCAAAATATGCGTATATACACTCCACACATAAATCAAAATGACAAATTCTGAAAATAAACTATACGTTAATTCCTAAAAACATTTAGAGATTCACATTTTAACACTAAAGTTGCATGCAGGTAAAAAGATGTGTAACTTTACATTCAGTTATTATATTTTATGTTTTGATATTTATATGAATATCATATCTTTGGGGAAAAATGAAAAAAAACTGTGGTTTAATTGCAATGTGTTTGTACATTAAGTTGACAAGGGGTCAATAGTGCTAGATAGCTTTACTTGTCAAATTGACACATGTGAGTAGAGGGAATCTGCATTGGGCAATTCCCTGCATTGGTCTGGCCTAAGACCATGTCTCTGGGACATTCTCTTGATTGTTGAGTGATGTAGGAGGGCCTAGCCCACTGTGGGTGTTGCCACCCCTGGGCAGATTGCCCTGTATTTTATAAGAAAGGGGGCTGAGCTTGGGCCAGGTGAGCAAGCCAGTAAGCAGCATACCTCCATGCTCTGTACCCAAGGTTACTGCCCTGTGTTCCTTACTTGCCATCCCTTGATTATGGACTGTGTTAGTGAGCACAATGAAGACTTTCCTTCCTATTTAATTTTGATCATTGTTTTTATCACAGCAATTACAAGAAGACTAGAATACACATATAAAACCTAAAAAGAGTGTAAAGGAATATATTCTATATCTAAGGAGTTATTATCCATTCTTGAAAACTTAGGCTAATGAAAAAAATGATATCAATGGAAGAAGTGTATTTTTTAACAAAGTGTCTTTTACTAGTGGCATACAAATACAACTGATGCAAAGAGTTCACTTTTCGCCTATGATTCTAGTGATAAGTTGCTAAGGGAAAATATATAAAATAAATTTATCTTCCAACTTTTCTCTTTAAAATATTTTAGCATGCCCTTCACAAACATGAGAAAGCCCTAAATGTTTTTTAATAAACGTAAATGTTTTAATAAACCTAAATGTTTAATAAGCCTAAAATGTTTTCAAACCAAGATGAGGGCTCAACCCCCAGGGCAGTGCTCTCCTTTCCCAGAAGAGGAACAAGGCCCAGAGACTAGGTTCACCAAAGTTCTGAGTCTACACCCTCTTCTTCCTCTGAGGATAGCAATGGCCTCTCCCTGCTGCAGCCTGCTGCCTCAGGTTACACCAGGGACAGAAAAGCATCTGTGAGCCTTGGAAGGACATTTCTGATGCAACCCATTGTGGCCAAGATAGGGGCACCAGCACCTCAATGAGGTGGTGAGTGTAGTGTCTGGTGAGGGCAGGCATAGTGGTCTGCTGGTGCCTGGGGCTCCTCTGATGGTTGTGGAGGGTGCGGGAACCCCATCTTCAGAGAGCTATCAGCACCAAGAGTGAGAAAAACAGGCATTAACTGTACCAGGAAGGAAGGGACCTTCTGGGGGGAAAATGAGAGGCTCTCTGATGTTATTCACCCTTGAGACTAAGAACAGGTACCTGAGCTAAGGTGAGAGGCAGGGGAGAACAGCACCAAGAAATCCAGAACAGGCTGGACCTGTGACTTTATTCTTGAGTATGAGAATTCAACACAGTCCAAAGGCCCTGAGAAGCCAGGTTCCCAGAGCGGATCCTCAGGACGAGTGCTCCTGGTCCTCCCAGCCCCTTAGTGACAGTAATGGAGAGGCAACCTTCCTCCTGAAGTTGGTTGATCCTGAGAAGACTCAACTCTGGATCTTTGAAAACATGGCTGGAGAACCCCTCTGCATCTTGGCATCAAAGTGCTGCATGGTCTCTCTGGAAGCACTTGGTCCTCTGAGTCACTGTTTTTTGGGGAGCAGGCAGACTCTAGATCAGGAATCCAGGTTTTCTACAAATGCAAATATAAACATTCTACTTATCTAGACACTGGGGGACCTGCCAGGAATCCAGCTGCAGAGAAGTGCGGAACACTGTCATCCCAGCCTGCTGCACCCTCTCCTGTGTCGCCCTGGCACTTTGCTCCTACCAGAGAGGCAGAACTGTAGCTCGGACCACTGCTCCTCGAAGTCCTCTGCTCTCAGAGTTCAGTTGCAGCATACAGGGCTGAGGAGCCCACAGTTCTAGGGACACCTGGCCAGTGGCTTAAGACCAAGTGAGAAGACAGGCCCAAGGAGAGAGTTTTTAGTTGCAAGTAGTTCTGGGAGTTCAGTTGCAGCATCTACCATGGTTCCTGCCTGTGTGGGAGTGCTGGATCTCCCCAAATTTGGTTCTCCAGCTAAGGATCTCGTAGGAGCAGTCCTCCCCAGAACAACCAGACACGTCATGAGAAGAGTTGTCAATTTCAAATTGCAGAGTTTCTCCATAGAACCAGTAAGCGACACGATTGTGTTTAAATACAGTGAACATCACCTTTTTTATCTGTGTGCTGTTGGTCATTAACTTCAGGATCTGAACAAAGAACTTGACCAGGCCTTTCCGACTCACCTTGCTCTCCAACTGCACTTTGTAGCAGTACAGGACTTCATCCCCAGACTCCAATCAAACCGGAAGTGACAAAAGCCAGCCAGGGTAGAACTGTCTTACAAAACAGTGAGGTACCAGGCTCAGACATCAGTCATGTCTTCTGCCCCCCACCCTTTGTTTGTTTGTTTGTTTGTTTTTTGTATTTTCAGCTGCACTCTCTCTGCTCATACAGGGTCTGCATATAGTTTTTGGTCAAGTGGAAGGTCCAATCTACAGTGGCTGACTCCAGTCCTGACACTCACTTATATTTAATGGACACATTCATCCCTTTTCTCTCGTACTTCCTGAACACTGGGAACGCCTCCAGAGGGTCTCCAAGCCGGTTGGGTTGGTGGCGTCCACTTTGGCACAGATAGCATCCATGGCCTCTCATGCCTCCAAGTGCTTCTGCTTATTCTCCCTTGATCTTCTGGACTTTCTCTTCATGCTGATGGCAGCCAGAGAACCCTGTGGATGCTCCTTTCTGCATTTGCTGGCAGGCAGAATCCAACAGCTGAGGCTGCAACAGTTGATTGGTGGGCCCACACTATGTATGCACAGTATCTTCCTGTTTGAGAAGCTGTTAACCAATGGTTCTATAAACTTTCAGTACTGCCCATTGCCTTTGTTCTTGGTTATCTACCAGAACTGGACACTGACCCTTTTGATGAAAACACTATATCCATGGACTGTAAAAGAAATAAGGAGAAATCAAGATAGGGCTGACCTCAGAGGCTCTTCTGTTAATACTTCTGGAAGGTGTTATTCAAGCTATGGCAAGGGAAAAGTTCTCACTCTTAAATTGTGAATCCTGTGAAACATAAAAACAAGTGTTCAGGCAAAATATGGCCACTGGTAAAACCGTGTCACAAATATTATGGACATGACCATCCACTCTGATTTGCATTTAAGTTCTACTATGGTGGAGCTAATATCTGGCATTGATATAAGGCTTCAGAACCTGAGGCTAAACAGGATGCCAAATAAAGTGGGAAACCAAATACTAATTTTCTACTAGATAGTTTTCATATTAACCTGACTCCTAATGACTTATTGGCATACCCATAGACTAATGCGTCTTTCAACTCTGACCAGAGACCGTTCTGTATGCGACTGATGATGATGATTATCACAAAATCTCAGAGCTAGCCAATGGGCAGAGAATGAGCAAGAACATGTAGAGTGCTTTTTCTTGAATAAGACACCTATATGAACTTCTGCCTCCCAAAGTTTGGGGATCACAGAAGAAGATCGGATGGACAGATTATAAGTGATGGTGCATGGCCACAAGGATACATACTTTTCCATTCAGCTGCTCAGTTACTCCTGTGAACTCAGGAACTGTGATACTATGCCCAAGCACCATACAAGCAGGAACCAGAATAACTCCCAGCATAGACATAAAGAACTGGGAAAGAAACTCAAAGCCCATCTAAGGAAATTGTGTCAATAGATGGCTGCTGAGAAGGACAGAGACAGGCTCTTTTAAAGCATGGGACATTTGGTTGGTTAACAAGGCTCCAGTGTATGGAATCATAATGAAGAAAAACATGACAGAAATTATACTATGTATATGTATATATTACATGTATTATATACATATATATATATATAATATATATTAGATATCACTCTATATAGAGAGTGTATATTAAATTGGGAAGGGGCAAAAAGGAGAGGTGTGACAGGGGATGGGATCTAAATACTATCAAATTATACTCTACAAAACAGCAGAGATAGAATTAAAAGAATAATTGATATCTATATGAAGTATAAAGGAGTGTTAATTAACTCATGTATGCCAAATTTAAACTTGCAAGAAAATGTAATAAGTTATATGTCAGTATTTGAATTTTTTCACTGGAGACACCATGCCTTTGCAGGTATCTTTGTTTATAAAAGATCTTTGCTAAATTAAATACAATCTATGTGGTCTTTGCCATCTTGGGCAGCTGTTGGGAAGTCTCAGTGTCCATGCAGGGCTGGAGGCATTTTTCTGAAGCTATGGGGGGCGTGGATCCCATACTTGACATGGACTCTTTGCTGATCCCTGTGGTATAAACACCCATCATAGCTACTTTTTCCCTTTAAGATGGAAAAGCACTGAGAGACCAAAGCAGGAGTCCCATCAAAGTGCAGCTTGGTTAACCAGCAAGTTTGTTGTTGTAGTTTATATGATGATATGTGCCGCTCAAGAACAGCTACCAGGAATTCCCTGGACAAGTTCAGACTGCAGAGCACTGAAGACTCCAATTCCAGCACAGAAAAAAATGAAAACTGCACCAATAAAGAGATCCTGTAGATGATGCATAAGCAATTTGAACACCAAGGATTCTCTACACCAGCCAACTTTCCATCTCCTAGTTAATGTTAGGAGAAGAGTAGCACTGTGCAGGTTCCTGAGTCTCTGACTCCCCCAGGGAAAGGCTGCATCTCATGAGGGTCATCTGAGGGTCCGAATATCAATGTTAGATCACAGCTGTTCTGATTCAAGACTTTAAGGTTGTATCCAACACGGAGAAAATAGATACACAACAGATAAAGAATAAAATATTTATTTACAATGAATTTGTTTTGATTACTTCATGAATTCAGTCATTGTCAAAATGTTGGCACATATATTTCTCCCATTTTACATCAAAATGCTACAAAAGTGATACAAGATTGGTCTTATTTTTTATGTACTTCTGCTTTGGTTCAGTTTTTTTTTTCTGAGACAAAATCTCACTTCGAAGCCCATGCTGACCTGAAACATGCTATGTCACCCAGAGTATTCTCCAACTCACAGCCATCCCCCTGATTCAGCCTCCTCCGTGTTGGGACTACATACGTGCACTACCACACCTGACTTATTTTTATAATCTTTTTATTACTTTTATTATTTACACAGTGTATGTGTATGTGTGTGAGCTCAGGTGTGCCATAGCACATTCTCATAGAGAAGAGCTTATAGAAATAAAATTTCTCCTTCTACCATCTAGGTTCTGTGGATCAAACTAAGGAAACCAAGGTTGGCTGCAGAGGCCTCTACCCACTGTGCCATCTTCCAACACTATTTTTACATTCTTTATATTAAGGGGGAAACCACCAGATTGAAGCTAAATTCTAATACAGCTCTTAAGCTGAGTTCTTGATACTTGGAAATTTGAAGCCCATATTATTTTGCGGTATTTATTATGTAGTCTGCTAAATATTTTACTAAGTCTGACTCAATATTCAGAATAACATCACGATGTTAATAAAATTGCTTTATACTGAAAAACGAGACAGAGTTAAAATTTTTTTCCAAAGTCATATTGTTTGTTAGTATTTGAACTGAAATGTTAATGTTCCTACTCTCCATTGTTCTTCTAGGTGCCATTGTTAAATTTGTTGTCAAAATCCAGGTGTGGTGGTACATGCAGTTCATCCCAGCACTGGAGAGGCAGGGGCAGGCGGTCTCGGTGAGTTTGAGACCAGTCTCATCTACATAGCAAGTTCCAGCCAAGCTAGTACTACTTAGTGAGACCCTGTTTGAAAAAAATAAGTTAAAATTTGATGTCAGCATCTTATCTAAAGACAATTCACATAAGGGACAGTTTCTCCAAGGCTACTTTTCTAGAGAGAGTTTACAGATTCTAGAAGAAATTCTTAGCTTATTTATACCACTGGGTGGTAAACCTGCATTGCATGAATTACCTACCTACATTATTTATATACTTCACAGTTCATAATCTGCTTGCTCAATAAAATGTATCTGTAATGTCAACATTAATATTCTTAGTGAGAAGAGGGGAACAATTTATTTCCTGACACATGCATTGCCACCTGAAATCGGCAAGGCTACTGGTGCCTTCATGTCTCAGCCTCCAGACAGACCAGAGATGGGAGACAATAGGAAGAGGTGCAGTGGTGATAGACGTTCCTTCACTGTGGCCAATGAGACAAGGATTTGAGTGCTTTTCCTCATACTTGGTTGGGGTGGCCTCAGACAAATCACACCACCTTTGGATCTTATTTACTCCTTTGTAAAGTAGAATATCAAAAAGAATTCTAGGACTGGGGAAATGGCTCAGTGGATAAAATGTTTGCTGCACGACTGTGATAAGCTGAGTTTGGATTCCCAGAATCCATGAAAGGCCAGGCACACCAGTGTATGCTTGTAATCCCAATCATCCTATGGTAAGATTGGAGATGGAGACAAGAGAGTCTCCAGAAGCTCTGGGACCAGCTGGCCTGGCAGACATGGAAACAAAAAGAAGAATCCTTGTCAGAAATAAGGTCGAAATTCTTCTGCAGACCACTACCCAAGGTTATTCTCTGATAGTTACATGTGGACTATAGTGTCTCCTGCATGCATTCACACGAGGACAATAACACAGGCAGACATGCATGCACACACACACACATACACATTATACACATGCACAATAGCTAAAGTATAAAATATAAAATAAAGTTCGATATACCAGAATGAGCTATTTTTATGACTTAAGGGGATATAAGGGATGTAATACATTTTTGAGTATACACACACAAAGACACGCACACACACACACACACTAGGAGTCTAATAGACTATCCATTAATGATGATGTAATGGAACATAAGTATTGATAACAAGAAACATCATGTAAACAAATATGTATAGGCATCTCTGTTAAGGAAAATTTTGTTATACAAACATTAGCTATTACAAATAGCGTCTACATTAAATATTTTCATATATGATATTTGTAAAAACAAATTGGATAAAATGCATGAAACTTATTCTAGAGAAAAATGTTCTGTTCAGAAACTAGATATATAAAAAAGAAAAATGTTCTCCAAAATAATTGCTATGCCATTTTAACATAAGTTATTTCACGATAAAAATTAGTCTATGTATATGAAGAAAGTATTCTATTAAAAAATGTTGCTTTAAAGTTCTGTATGCAACAAAGCAAAGTATGTTACAAAAGTGCTGCCAGGGCAACATTAATGCATTTACTAAAGAACAAGTAGGACACTTTAAAATTTCATTTCAAGGCATTAAATTAATTTCCAGAAATATTATCAACACAGCCTTCCTGAAAATCAGCAACAGGTGATAAAATGATTGCTAGCATGCAATTTAGTTTACATTAAATGTTAAGTTTTAAAATTAATTACAATATTAATTTTATACTGTATGTTTTTTATGCTTTAAATCATCATATCCAGTTAACTACAGAGTTATTTGACTACCCACATTTGCAATTACACATACCTGCATAAACTATTGTTAGTTTAATTTACAGCCTATCACTTTGTAGTGAATCGATTGATTTGTGGTAGCTATATATTATTTCACCATATATATTATTTTATATATTACATTTATGTACAAACATGTTCATAAACCTATATGACTAATTCTTGTGCATATATATATATATATATGGTACAGTACATTTTATATAGATATTTTTGTGAATATAAAATATTTATGTTTGCCAACATTAAAAAAAACTTTTATTGAAGTTTTGTGCATTTCATATATCACTTCTCAGTTCAATCCAGACTCATTGGCCCTCCATGCCCCCCTCCACTCCCAAGTTCCTGCAGTCTGCCATACATGTCATTTTCCCCCTCCTGAGTCTGTTCAATTTTTTTTCAAATCAGAAGATTATATTTTGGGGTGGGGGGGAGAACGCTACTGCTTCAGTCAGTTCCCTGTCCCAGTCCTTTTGTGGTTGTTGTTTGCTCCAATCCATTTAGTTTCAATATATGCATTTATATATGTCACACATGTACTAAAATAATGTCATCTGAAAATAAACTGTATGTTATTTCCAAATCATATTTGGGGATTCACATTATTACCTTTTAATTTTATATTGTTCTAAAATATGCAAACATACTCTTCACTCTTGTACCAAAATTGTAAAGTTTGAAAATAGGTAGTAGGTTAATTCTAGAACCCATTAAGGGATTCACATTCTAAGAGCACAGTTGCTTTTAGATAAAGAGAAATATAACATTAATGTTACTCAGTTTGCCTTACTTGATGCTAGCATCCACAAATGAGGGATACCATTTGTCATTTGTTTTTCTGGGACTGCGTTACCTCACTTAGCATAATATCTTTTAGTTCCAGCCATTAACTTGCAAAGTTCATGATGTCATCTTTCTTTACCCTGCATAGAACTCCATTGTGTAGATGTACCACATTTTCTCTATCCACTCGTTGGTTGAGGGGCACTGGGTTGGTTCCAACCACTTTACTACTGTGATGAGAGCTGCAACAAACTTGGCCGTGCATGTATCTTTGCTGTAGGATGAGTCTTGTGGGTATATACCCAGGAGTGCTATGACTGGGTCAGGTGGTAGGATCATTTTGAGTCTTTTAAGGTTTCTTCACACTGCTTTTCATAATGGTTGTATAAGTTTACATTTCCGCCAGCAGTGGATGAGTGTTCCCCTTTCCCCTCAACTTCTCCAGCATTTGGTATCATTTGTTTTCTTGATCCTAGGTCAGTCTTACTGGAGTGATAGCTTAAAGTGGTTTTAATTTGTATTTCCTTAATTATTAATGATGTCGAACACTCTTTTAAGATGCTTCTCAGCCATTTTTAGTTCCTCGCTTGTCAAGTCTCTGTTCAGCTCTTTACTCCATCTCTTGAGTTGTTAATTTATTTTCTTACTTCTATGGTTTTTGTGTAGTTTATATGTTCTGGAAGTTAATGCTCTATCAGATGCATCAGCAGTGAAGGTTTCCTCCCACTCTGTGGGTTTTCTCTTCATTTCACTGATTGTTTATTTTGCTGTACAGAAGTTTTGAGTTAAATAAGGTCCCTCTTGTCAATTGTCGACCTTATTTTCTGTGCACCTGCTGTCTGATTTAGAGTGTCTTTTCCTACCCCTATGTCTTGCAGGTTGCTCCCAAAGATTTTTTCTATCACCTTCAGCATTTCAGGTTTCACATGGAGGTCTTTTATCCATTTGGAGTTGATTTTTGTACAGGGTGAGAGGTAGGGATTTAATTTTATTATTCTACAAGTTGTGATCCAGTTTTTCCAACACCATTTTCTGAAGATGCTGTCTTTCCTCCATTGTGTCTTCTTGGCCCCTTTGCTAAATATGAGGTGGCTGAAATTGTATGAGCTCAAGTCTGGATCTTCAATTTTGTTCCATTGGTCTACAGGTCTGTTTTTTGTGCCAGTACTATGTTTTAACTTCCTCTGGTCCAGCTGGAGGGGTTCAAGTCATGACCAAGGAGTGTGGGTGAGAGACACGGAATCAACACACAGACATTGAGAGTGAGGTGAAAGCAAGCAGACTGCAAGCTGCTGCAGACTCATTTATTCAGGAAAAGGTAGGGGTATATAAGTGACCTGCTCTGCTCCTTCCGTGGACGTGCCAGTGGCTGATGATTGGGTGAATTCTCATTGGCCCATATCACTGACTCAGCTGTTGCCATGATTAGCTTCTGAGAACAGGTTAAGCCTGTTTGGCAGGTGAGGTAATACGCATGCTGCTGCACAGGCACGTAACACTCTACATTTCCACCTTTTTTTTCACCCTTTTGTTTTTAAAGAGAGCGACAAACAGAGTAGGCATCTGAGGTATAAAATCGGTACACCAGAGTTTGGTGCATATGTATTCATGATTGTGAAATCTTCATGGTTAATTTTCCCTTTGATAAGGATGTAAAGGTCCTCTTTGTCTATTCTAATTGCTTCTACTTTGAAGTCTATTTTGTATGATATTAAAATAGCAACTCCTGCTTTCTTTTTGATACCATTTACTTGGAATAATTTTTTCCATCCTTTCACTTTAAGTTGGTGCCTATCCTTAAGGGTGAGATTGGTTTCTTGTAGACAGCATATAGACGGATTCTGTTTCCTAATCCATCCTCCTAGCCTATGCCTTTTGATTGGAGAGTTGAGTTCATTAATATTTAAGGTGATAATTGAGAGAATGGTGTTGCTTCCTTTCACATTATTATCCATTTGCAGTTTTAGTCTAGGTTTCTACTGCAGTTCTGCTTTTATTAATTTCTGTTTTCAGGTGTCTGGGGGTAGTTTCTTTCCTCCTCAGTCCCTTGAATTGCTTCAAGTATTATCTGAAGGGTTGGTTTTCCAGACATGTATTCTTTCATCTTGTTTACATCATGGAAGATTTTTTTCTCTTTCCTTCAACTAGAATTGACATTTTTTGCTGGGTATAGTAACCTGGGTTGGCATTGATAGTCATTTAGCACTGGGAATGCTTTGGTCCACTTTCTTCTTGCTTTCATAGTTTGTGCTGAACAGTCAGCTGTAATTCTGATAGATTTCCCCTTATATGTAATTTGTTGTTTTCTTTTGTGGCATTCAGAATTTTGTCTTTGTTTTGGGTATCTAATGTTTTATCTATGATATGGTGGGGGGAGTTTCTTCTCTGGTCCAGCCTATTTGGTGTCCTGTGTGCTTCTTATATTTGTATGGGGTTGTCTTTTTTTAGTTCAGGGAAATTTTCATCTACTATTCTGTTGAAGATCTGATCAATACCATTCTCTTGGGATTCTTCTTCCTCTATCCATATAATGCAGAGGTTTGATCTTTTCTTCGTGTCCCATATTTCCTGGTTATTCCATTCTTGTGTATTTTTAAACTTTTCATAATCTTTACTTGAGCTTTTTAGTTGTTATGTGTTATCCCCTTGGTCTGATATTCCTTTTTCTGCTTCCTCCATTCTGCTTCTGAGGCTTTTCCCCATTCTTTCTGTTGATTGAATGAGTGTTCAATTTCCTTTTTTATTTCATCTTGTGCTTTCTTTATTATTTCTACTTCCTTTTGGAACTTCTCAGTCTTTTCTTGTAGCTCCTTCTTTTTGTTCATTGGTTTCCATTTTCATTTCAGTATGGGTTCTTTTCAGTGTTTCCACTTCCTTCCGGAGGTTCTAATTATCTCCTTCTAGGTCCTTTCTGAGTTTTCATTCTCTCATCTTAGTTCTATGATTTCTTTGAATATATCTGTGATTCTTAATTTACATTCTGTATCCTGGGCTATCTCTACAGAGGTCCCATTGAAGGGGTCCTCCACAGGCTCTATAGCGTTTGGTGTGGAGTTATTCTGGGCTTTACCCATATTGTTTTTTTTTTTAATTTTTTAAAAATTTTATTTATGTCTGTATGTGTATGAATGTACTGTCTGCATGCAAGTTTGTGCACCCGTGTCGTGCAATTCCGCAGAGGGCAGAAGAGGGCGTCGGATTCCCCTGGAACTAGAGTTCTCCTGGAATTGGAGTTTCAGATGGTTCTCGGCCGCCATGTAGGTGCTGGGGATTGAACCCAAGTCCTCTGTAAGAGCGGTCAGCGCTCTTAACTGCTAGGCCATCTCTCCAGCCCTTCCCATATTGTTTTTGCATTGTGCTTTTGGCATGTTCTTTACTTTTTGCCTGTGTTCTGGTGTGAATCTCTAGTGTCTCTTCACCGTGTTGGAGGATTGATTTCCTTGATTCCTTTAGGTGCTTGCCTTGTAGTCTCCTTATTTATGGAGTGTTGACTTGCTTAGGTTTCTGGTTTTCAATTTTGGTTATATATCGGAAGGTATGGGTCACTCTTCCCTTTCTGTTTCGCAGGAACTGGGTGGGCAACAGTCCAAATGACACCTTCTGAGCACTGTAGGTCCTCTGCTGCCAGCCAGTTCTTCTGGATTGGTTGTAGGACTTATTGGAACCTCTATCTGGAGTTCCAGTTGGGGGGGGGTGTTGTTCCCTTAGCCTGCTTGCTGGTACCCTCTGCCCCAGCTCTCTCCTGTGCCCCAGAAGCAACCTCTATCCAATTCCATTTAAAGTCTGTGAGCCTCACCTCCCAGGGTTCTCTGTTCCCTACTGGCCTGCCTGCGCCAGGGCCTGCACCCCAACTCTCTGCCTTGCCCCAGAAGAAACATCTATCCAATTCTGATTAAAGTCTGAATGCCTCACCTCCCAGGGTTCTCTGCTCATGACTGACCTGCCTGCTGAGGGCCTGCACCCTAGCTCTCTGCCTTGCCCCAGCCTGTCTTTTTTATCCTTTCAAAGAACCAACTTTTGAATTCATTGATTCTTTGTATTGTTTACTTTGTTTCTATTTCATTGATTTCTGCTCTGATTTTTGTTATTTCTTCCTGTCTGTTGGGTTTGGGGTTCATTTGTTGTTATTTCTCAAGTGTTTTTAGCTGCAGTGTTAGATCGTTGGTTTATGCTCTTTCTTTCTTTCTTTCTTTCTTTCTTTCTTTCTTTCTTTCTTTCTTTCTTTCTTTCTTTCTTTCTTTCTTTCTTTCTTTCTTTCTTTCTTTCTTTCTTTCTTTCATGTAGGCACCCAGGGCTATCAACTTCCCTCTTAGGACTGCTTTTACAGTATCCCATAGGTTTTGTTGTGTTGTGTTGTAATTTTCGTTTAATTCTAGGAATGCTTTTATTTCTTTCGTTACTTCTTCTTTGACCCATTCATTACTCAGGAATGTTTAGTCTCCATTTGCTCTTGTAGATAGTAGGGCTTATCCTGGTATTGATATTGAGCTTTATTGCACTGTTTTATGACAGAATGCATGAAATTATTTCAATCCTTTTTAATTTGTTGAGTTTTTTTCTGTGTCTCAGTACGTAGTCAGTTTTGGAGAACATTCCATGGGGTGCTGAGTATAAAATATATTCTCTGGTGTTTAGGTGGAATATTTAGTAGATGTCTGTGAGGTCCATTTGGAGTAAAGTATTACTCAATTCAGATGTCTTTCTGTTAATTTTTTGTTCAGTAGATCTAGCCAAGGAACTCAATGGGATATTGAGTGTGCTGTGATTAATCTGTGCCTTAAAGTCTTGCAGGATTGTGTTTCTAAAGTTTGATGCACCTGAGTTTGGTGCATATATATTTATGATTGTGAAATTTTCATGCTTAATTGTTCCTTTTATAAGGATGTAATGGCCCTCTTTGTCCTTTCTGATTAGTTTTACTTTGAGGTCTATTTTGTCTGATATTAGAATGGCAACTCCTGCTTGCTTTTTAGTACTATTTGCTTGGAATATCTTTTTCCATGCTTTTGCTTTAAGCTGGTGCCAGTCCTTGAGGGTGAGATGGGTTACTTGTAGAGAGCATATAGATGAATTCTGTTTCCTAATCCATTCTCTCAGTCTACATCTTTTGATTGGGCAGTTAAGACCATTAACATTTAAGGTTATTAATGAGAGATGTCTGTTTCTTCCTTCCAACATCTTTTTCTTTTCTTTAAGAAGTAAATTATTTTACTGTTCATGAACATTCTTCCACGTTTTAAAGGCCATTGGCCTCTGGACCTGCTGGGTGTTCAGCTGGCTCAGTGATTCCACCCTGCCTCTGTGCATGCTGGGCCAGGAATGGCTGGCTGACAGGCAACAGGCCATGCCCAGGGGAGTGATGAGCCCATCTGGTGTTGTGCTCACATATTCCCCAGGTGCCGAGCTGCCTCCTCTCTCTGGGCCTGGTGAGTGTCCAGCTGGTTGGGTGACTTTGCCTTGAGAGGTATTTATTCAAGCTCTTTGAAAACTTTGTAGAATTTGGCAATATATCAAGTTCATCATGGGCTCCTTTTAGGGTGGGGGGTTAATGCCTTTATCTGTCTCACTGGTTGGTAAGAGTGTTTTTCAATTTTTAAGTCATTTTGATTTAACTTTGTTAAGCCATACATATCTAGGTATTTATCCATTTCTTATAGATTTTTTTCAGTAAGATATATGTTGATGTGTATTATTTTCCTTTCCACCTCTGAGTTGGATACTTTTGATCTTCTCTTTCTCTCTCTTGGTTAAGTTGGCTTAATGTTTCTCAATTTTGTTAATCTTTCCAAAAGAAAAATCTCTTCATTCCATGGATTCTTTGTATTGATTACCCTTTTGGTATTTCATTAAATTTAGCCCTGTTTTCATTTATGTCTTCCTGTGTACTGTTTTCAAGTGTTGTTTAATCTTGTTTTTCCAAGAACTTCAGGTGCATAATTAATTAATTTATATAAGAAGTTTCTAATTTCAAGTGCAGGCACTGAATACTTAAAGTTTCTTCTTAGAACTGCCTTCTTTGTGTCCCATAGGTTTTCATATGTTGTGCTATCATTTTTATTCAATTCTAGAAATTAAAATTTTTCCTTTTTTATTGCTCTCTTGATTCAGATTTCATTCAGTAGTGTGTTGTTTGACTTCCACGAGTTTGTGTACTTGGTCCCATTATCAGTGTTGTTGATATCTAGCTTTAATCTTTTGTGTTCACATAGAATGTTCTGTATGTGTCTGCTAGGTTGATTCAATTTATGGTATCATTCAGCTCCAGGAGTTTTCTAATTATTTTTGTCTAATAGACTTGTATCTTAGTGACACTGTAGTATAGAATTCACCTACTATACTATCACTATGTTATAGTCAGTGTGTGATTTTATATCTAATGTAGTTTATTTATGTAATGAGTTCCTCTGTGTATGCATATACATTTAGGATTGCTTCAAACATAATTTCCATCCTTTTATGTTAGATTTTGATAATTATTGTTGATGAGGTGTGTTTACTGGAGATAAAAAGAATCATTGCATCCTGTTTCTAATTAAACCATTCAGTTTTTGTGGCTTTATTGTGAATACAAGGCCATTAATTTTGAGATTTATTATTAACTAGTATTTAATAACTCCTGTTATGTTTCAGTGCTGCTTTCATAGTCCTCATTTGTTTAACTGTTCTGAGGCAATTTATTTATTCTTTGTACCCTCTTTAGACTGTATTTTTGGTCATTTCGAGACAGGGTCTTCCCGTAGCCCCAGCTTTCCTGGAACTCTCTCTGTTGACCAGGCTGGCCTTGAACTCACAAAGATCCACCCGCTTCTACCTCTCGAGTGCTAGGATTAAAGGCATACACTGCCACACATGGCTTTCTTTTTTTGGGGGGGGGGGTAGACTGTTTAATATCTTCTTCAGACCAACTCCTTCAAGTATTCACTGTAAAGAAGGTTTCATGGACATAAATTCTTTAAGACTGCATTTATCACAGATATGGTTTCTTTCTCCTTTGATTACAGGTGATAATTTTCCTGGGTATAGTACAGTAGTCTGGGATGAAATCTGTGTTCTTTCATGACATGTAGGGCAATGGTCCAAGCCCTTCTGGCTTTGATAGCCTCCACTGAATACTCTCCAGTTATTATGATGGGCCTCATTTAATAGGGGACTTGAAATTTCTCACAGCTTTCAGAAGTTTACTTTGTTCTGTACAATTAGAGTATTGACTATTCTATTATATGGAGGATTTACTTTTCTGGTCCTGTCTACTTTTACCCTGATAGGTACTCGTTCCCTAGTTTGGGGGACTTAAATCATTTCTGTACCTTTGACATGCATTTCATCTCCTTCTTCTATGCCTATGATCTGTATGTTTGATCTTTTTTCAGTGTCCCAGAGGACTTGCATATTCCATTCATGGGTTATTTTATATCTGTTTTTTTTTGTTTTGTTTTGTGATCCGTTTCCTCACCATTGCTTTCAAGATCTAATATTCTCTCTTCCATTTCCTCCAACTCTTAGTCCTTATTGCCTATATAATGTTTTGTTTGAGTTTCTGAGGAATTTATTTATTATACTGTGTATATTTTGGTTGTTTGTGTGTAAGTGCACCACATGCATGCAGTGTTAGCAGAGGATAGCAGAGGCCATTAGACTCCCCATGCCTAAATTTATAGACAGTTGTTATTTCTCATGTGGGTTCTGGAACCTGAACACTGGTTCTCTGTACAAACAGTTAGTGCTCTTAATTGATGACTCATGTCTCCAGCCCTAAGTTCCTGAAATTTTGATAGCAAGTTTTACAAATGTTTGGATCTACTAGGAGGCTACTCTCAGGAAACACTACAATGGTGGTGCTAATTTCTGTAGTAGATATAGTACCTTGGTTATTCATGTTATTTTTCTTTCTTTGATGAAACTTAGAGATGTGGACTTGTGTTCTATTACTTGGTATGGGTAGGTGATCCTGTCTGGTTGAGTGATTATTTGCATCTCTGTTTGCTGTTATCCCTACGCATTAGATTATCTCCCAGTGGAGTAGTTGCTTGATGTTCAGGTTGGGGGTCACTTTATTTTGATGTGCAAATAGCTTGTAAGTAGTAGCCACAGTTATACTAGGGAAAGGTGCAACTTTAGAATTGTGGTTCCAGGATTGACTGTTCATGATTATGAAGCAGCAGTGTGAGGTATATTGTTGCTAAGTGAAGAGGTTGTCTGATTGGTCAGGATTGCAGACCACACAGGGCTGGGGCACAAGGATTAGAGCAGCTTTATCAAGTCTGAGAGCAAGGCATGTATGTGAAAACTCCCGGAAGCACAGAAGCATCCTAGCAGTGCTGAGATGGCAATGGTGGAACACAAAGCCCTGTGGGAAAGGAAACTCACTATGACAGTTTTGTTAAATCTTCCATAGGGGTTTTAACAGAGCAGAGATGGCATGCACAAGGAAGTATGTGAAAAAGAGTTCAGTAATTCAGTCTGGGAAAGCCCAGAGAAGTTCCCAAGGGTCATTTCAGAGGAAGATGGCTGAGCGGAGGGAAAGATGGGAAAGGAAACTCACAAGGCAGGTCTGGCAAAGCTCCTAAAAGCACACAACTGGCCTGTAAGAGCTGTGATGGCGATGGTGTTGTGCAGGGACACATGGGAAAGAAAACTCAGTAGGACAGTGTTTGCCAAAATTTGTATCCCTTCTTTATTGATTAGCAAAATTCCAATTTTATAGTTTTTATTTCTATTTTCATTAGTATATATTACTTGTACAAAGGAATGTATTTCAATATGACATTACATACATGTAATGGATTTTGATCATGTTCAACATCTATGATAACTTTTTTAGATTTTTATTGAAGTTTTGTGAATTTCATACAACATTTCTTAATCAAATTTAGACCCATTCCCCTTCCCTTGACCCCCCACCCCACTAGAGCTCATGCATTCTGCTATACATGCCTTTCATGTTTTTCTTAGGCTTTTATAATTTTTTAAATACAGAAGTTGACAGTTTGGGGCAGAAATTTACTGCTTCAATCAGTTCTTTCACCCAGTCTTTTTTCGTTGTTGTTCTTTCCAATTGTATCACTCTAAAACATGTATATATACATGCCTCACATATACCAAACTTATGAGGTCTGAGAATAAACTGTAGGGTAATTCCAAAATATAAGGTGTTCACATTTTGATAGTAGAATTGTATGCAGGTAAAGAAAAAAAATATTACTTTACATTCCTGCATTGCACAACAAGTGAGTGAGTAATATCAGGTATTATATTTATTAAAAAAGAATGAAAGAAAGAATTCCCTTTTCATTTCAGTCTGAGATTCCTTTAGTATATCCACTTCCTTCCAGTGTTTGTCATTCTCTCCTTCTAGTTCTTTGTTTCGGTTTTCTGTGTGCTCTTTATATTCCTTGATTTCTTTGAGTACATCTATGATAAGTTCTTTAAGATCTGTGTCCTGGGTTACCTCCACGGAATTCTTAGGAGACTTTTATAGGACTGGTAGAATTTAGTGATGATTTATTATTTGGTTTTGCTATACTGTTTTTTCATTGTTCTTTTGGCATGAGATTTTGTTTTGTTCTTTGTATTCTGTTATGAAACTCCAGTGTTTCTTCTTTGAGTTGAAAGCTTTGCAGGGTCCAGGAGCCCTTCAGGTGGTTTCACTATTCTACTTGGTACAAGGTGGGTATGTGTTATTGTGTCAACCTCTGGGAGCTGAGCCTGTGCTGATCTGGAACCCGAAATTTCTGGGGGTGGGGGCCAGGCAGCTGGTGGTCCCACTGCTCCTCCTTACATGGGCTGGGCCTTCTGGAGGTGCGGGCCAGCCATTGGTGGTCTGTGGGTCCTACCTTGATTGGGGACCAGCTGTTGGTGGATCATCTGCTGCAAGTGGTGTGCATAGGGACTAATTGATTTGGGGGCTGGCAGATGGTGATATGCCTGCTCTGTGTGCGTGGAAGGGGCTTCCTGGGATGGGGGCAAGCTGCTGATGGTCTTGGGGTCTACCTGGGGTGGGGGCCAGCCACTGGAGTCCCACCTGCTTCACGTGGTATGGGGTCACCCGCTGGTGTACCGCCTGCTCCAAGTGGCTTATGTAGGGCCTTCCTGGGGATGGGGAGGTTGTCTATTTTTTATTTTATTTATTTATTTATTTATTTATTTATTTATTAATTATTTATTTATTTATTTCCCAAATAAGTGTCCAGTCTATATTGCTGTAGTTTCATAATTCACTCCAATCTCAGCCCTTACATTCTACCATGCCCCCTCTTCCACAGATTGTTCCCTAGGCATTAGAAAAGGGGCACAAGTGGGCAAGAAGCAAAACAGTCTACTTTCTCTGGAGAAGTCATTTTGGATTCTGATCAGTTCAGGCTGTTTCCTTTCATGGGTTGGCAGTTTATACAGGAATAACCTTTCAATCCTACTAATGAAGCACAAGCAATTAGATATACAGGCATTTAAAAATACTATTTATTATGGTAGGTTATGTTGATATAGACACAGATGTTTGGATGGTATGATAATCCATGAACTATAGTTTTTCTATAAAATATGATGAGGTCTTACTGAGGATTATAACATCTCCTAACCACTAGAGGATGTAAGCTTGTGGCATCAGCCGTGGGTTATTCCTCCAAAGAGAGAGCTACTAGTCAATTATATTTGGGATATACATACATATGGCTGCCACTGCTGCACGGTATTTCCAGGCAGGTGAGGTGTAGCTGATGCTGATGAAGGAGTCTTGCTTGACTCAAGGAGACCAATATTTGCTTTATTAATTTAGTGGCCTTTTATAACACTCTTTGGCACTCCAGAGACCAACTGTACACTTGCAAGTGTGGTCTCAATACATCTTTCCCATGCTTACACCAGGTCTTTGACAGCAGGGCCTTACTGCCTCTCTTTTTGCAGGTATCCCAGTTTACAGGCAAGAAACCTTTACCTTTTGGGGGGCTTGGATCCCCTGAGCAACATCTCCTTTGCAGAATAATCCATTGCTGATATCAGAGCCCTCTTGTATTAATATAT
Source organism: Rhizomys pruinosus (assembly GCA_009823505.1). NCBI lineage: Eukaryota > Metazoa > Chordata > Mammalia > Rodentia > Spalacidae > Rhizomys > Rhizomys pruinosus. The sequence continues at coordinate 121,591 of VZQC01000502.1, forward strand.
TTTGCTTAATTGCACAGCTTATAAAGACTTTAGTGTTGTATTTGGCTCTGAATAGAGAATAATCATTTCACAGTTCCTATGTATATTAGTTAATTAAAGAAAGCAGTTATACCGGTTTTATAAGAGATTACCTCTATAACAGTCAGCTCTAATTTACAGTTAGGGAATGACTTCATGCCATCATGGTTTTCTTTGTTCTATGAAAAGGAGGTAAGAAAGTCTCTCATATTAAAGATTTGCAGCACCTGGAAGGTGAAGTTCATTAGGACTCAATATAAACAGTTGTTACAAATAGGATCCTCAGAGATGTTTGATGCCTATAGCAGTCTGAGGCTTTTCTTCCTGTTAATGCTTAGATGGGCCAACTTCTCTGCTGGCATTTCTTGGTACATCCTGCACAATGCAAAGCTGTATCTTTTCTTTCTCAGCCATTAAGTTGGTTACGTTTTGACGTGTGGGTATATGCAAATCTTTTCCCATAGTTAGTTTTATATTTTAATTGAAAAATTTGACAATAGTTTTAATATATAACCGTATCTCCCCTTTTTATTTTAGGTTTTTGTTTTTTGACCCATGAATCTCAAAAAGGCAGTTGTATTACACATACCTATAGGCAGGAATCAAGGTGTAAATTTTCATTAAATTTACCCAAGCTGTTTATTATTGGATGTATGTTGTTAATTTGGGAAGCAAATTTAATTCCTTAAGTTAAATTATCCTACAGGTAAAAGAGAATGTTACAAGATGATACTGTATAACACAATAATTATAGAGAACATTTGTATATATTAATCCCAAAGTTGTTGTTATATAAATTTTAAGTAAAGCATATGTGGACAATAATTTATATTTCCAATTAGCTTAAATGTATTACTGTTTTAATTAAAACCTTTTAACGAATATTGTTTAATATAGACATTTTTAATTTTACTAAGTCCCAAAATACCATATAACATGTAGACAAAGTTTGGGCAAATTTGGATACCTGTTAAACTCACATCAATTGAATAAACATTAATTGAATATAGACCTGTGTCCCCCTCCCATCCCTCCCGCCCCAACAGATTCACAGTGTCAGTCAGTACTTTGATGCAGACTTTTCTGATATTGGTGTTGTTGTTCTTTCCAATACGTATCACTCCCCAGAAGAAATATTTGCAACTGGGTTATTGGTCCTAGCATCCACAGATGAAGGATACAATTTGTCGTTTGTTTTTCTGAGACTGTGTAACTTCACTTAACATAATATCTTTTTTTTTAATTTTTAATTAATTTTTATTGATGCTTTGTGCATTTCATACATTTTTTCCAATTCAGTTCAGGCTTATTTCCCTTTCCCTCCCCCCACCCCCTCCCCAT
>VZQC01000511.1:11363-44595 GCA_009823505.1 Rhizomys pruinosus
GACCTCCGCGGCATTGCACGACACGGGTGCACAAACCTGCATGCAGACAGTACATTCATACACATACGAAATAAATTTAAAAAAAAAAAAGAATATAACTTCTTGTCACTCTTGAGATCAGGGTTTCTGGACTCACCCTGACACCTAATAGAAGATAGTGTGCATTCTTCTAACAAGTAAACTCCTAGGAAGTGTCTTTAGAAGCAAAAGATGGAGATGTGGAAGCTATAGAAGATAGACCTTCAACTAGCCACTGGGAAATGACCCCTCAACCCTAAAAATTGGGTCTTGGATTGGATCAGAGAGTTTCCACATATCTACTGCTGATCTTGCTGGGGGCCAGCATACCCAGAAACAGGACAGTCCATGTAGCACAAAAGGGTGCCTCCTTAGCCTCCCACTACTTCCTGGCAGTCCCTCCTGTTTCAAGACTCTGCTTTTTGTCCTTTTCTCCTTCTAAGACAGCCATTCATGTGGACTCAGAAGACCTGGGGTCCAATGGCCATTCTGTCATGAGTTAGCTCTGTAGCCCTGGTCAGGGTATTGACTACTGAAAAATGACATGCCCACACCAAATGGAGTATGTCACCTGATTTCCCCTCATGTTGTGAGGCTCAAGTAAGCACTGTGGCTTGTCCCTTTGACTAAGACACTCTCCCCTGTCACACCCACAGCTTTTTTTTTATAATTTTATTTTATTATTACTTTTTTTAATTTAATTTTATTTATTTTTATATGTGTATAAATGTACTGTCTGCATGCAAGTTTGTACACCCATGTCGTGCAATGCCGCGGAGTTCAGAAGAGGGTGTTGGATTCCCCTGGAACTGGAGTTCTCCTGGAATTGGAGTTTCAGATGGTTCTCAGCCTCCATGTGGGTGCTGGGGATCGAACCCAGGTCCTCTGTAAGAGCGGTCGGTGCTCTTCACCGCTAGGCCATCTCTCCAGCCCCAAATGTGTCAGTTTTCTTAATTGGGTTCTGGTGCACCAGCAAATTAAATAAATTTCATATTCATCTGTGGCCCCCTCATTGGTTTCTTTTGTGAGTGTGGCAGTTTGAGTCCAACAAAGCCAGTCTGGGATACATGAGACCATGCCTCAAAAGAAAGAAAAAGAAAGCCAGGTGTGGTGGCGCGCACCTTTAAGACCAGCACTTAGGAGGCAGAGGCAGGCAGATCTCAGGGAGTTCAAGGCCAGCCTGGTCTACATAGCGAGTTCCAGTCCATCTGGAGCTACAGGGAGTCCCTGTCTCAAAAAGACAAATAAATAAATAAATAATAAAGAAAAGACAGAAAGACAGAGACTGAGAAATCCTCCAAGTGGCACAGATTTCAGGCCTGGAGACTGTCCTTGTCCTAAAGGGCTCCCCTAGACAGGAGGCCCTTTTGGGACAACACTGAACCTCAAGATAGCTTCTCTCTGCTGAATTAAACTTGCAGAAGCCCAGCTCTGAGCAAGATCCCTTCTGCTCTGAAAGCTTTGAGGGTTGCACCTGTGTAGTGCCCTCGGCAACAGAGGCCCAATGACCCTAAAGCTTTGTCTCTATCACACCCTCGGTGCAGGCCCGGCCAATGTTTCCAAAGCCAACCCCAAACATTCCCAGCCCCACAACTTCTCAGACTTACATTAGTCTACTGCAGATCATTGCCACAAGAAATATGTGAGATGGGGAGAGAGTGCTGATCCATGCTGGCCTGGGCATTGTGGACATGGCCACAGTTCAAAGCCATCCCACTGGTAACCACAAGATCTGAGGAGAACATATAAAGCCTCACTGCCACAGTGGGGCTTGACTAAAAGGAGGACTTCTCTGAGATGACTCTAAAGACCACAAAGGGTTTAGGGTTGGGTTGTGTACTTAGAGAAGATACTTAACCCCCATTTAACCCTTCTCTCAATCGTCCTGGTTCTGACTCAACAATCTCTCCTCCCTCTTCCCCTCTTTCATTTTGTTGCTGCATAACAAATTACCCCATACAACATGACCAAGTCGGTTTCATTAGTGCTCAACACAGAGCAATACATGTAATTCAGTACATATTACATATTACAGACAGAAACCACACGATTATCTCAATTGATACAGAAAAGGCCTTCAGCAAGTTGACGTTCCGCCATGATAAAAATCCTGAAGAAGCCGGGTGTGGTGGCGCACGCCTCTAATCCTAGCACTTGGGAGGCAGAGGGAGGCAGATCTTTGTGAGTTCAAGGCCAGCCAGGTCTACAGAGTGAGTTCTAGGACAGGTGGGGCTACAGGGAGACCCTATCTCAAAAAGACAAAAAAAAAAAATCCTGAAGAAATTAGCACTAAAAACACATGAAAAACCTATATTATAGTAAATGGGGAACTCCTTCCACCATGGCTTTTTTTTTTTTTTTTTGGTATTTCTGAGTAGGGTCTCCCTTTTAGTAACAACTGTCCTGAAGCTCACTATGAAGACCAGAGCCGACCTTGAACCACAGAGATTCCACCTATCACGGCCTCCCAAGTGCTGGGAGTTAAAGGCGTGCAGCCACCACGCAGGCACCATGGCTTTTTATATCCTCAGGCGAGTGTGACAAGTGCTTTTACCCACTGAGCCATCTTGCTGGACCCACATGATTCTTAAAAGACCATAAAGATTTCACCAACAAAATCTTAGGCCTGAAAAACACTGTCAGGAAAGTAGCAGGATACAAAATCAACACAGAAAACAGTAATCTTTTCTACATTTCTGTTATGCAGGGCCTGGGCTTGGAGATTTAAAGATGGCACCTACCACCTTTCTCTTCCAGTCAAAAGCCTACCTAATCTCAGGCAGCTGATGCAAATTCCCTTCCTGATGAGAGCACAGCCTGAGACCATATATGGTTATATTTCAGCTTCTTGACTAACACTAAAGACCCATTTTGTCCTCTCCCACTGTACCAGGTTTGCCCTTACAAGTACATGCTTTGTCTCACCATCATTACCGAATCTTCCTCTCCCCAGAACTTATAAAAGCCCTCATCCCCAGCTCGAGTGTGCGACTCCCCTGGCCTCCCTCTCTGAGACCCGTGGACCCACCCAGGAGCGTGTTCTAAACCTTCTTTTTATACTTTGTTAATCTGGTTTGATCTGGCCTGTTTTGCGTCGGGTGGGGGGGCTTTCACATTCCAATAACAAACTTGCTGAGAAAGAAGTCAGGTGGGGGAAACCAGTCACAATAGCTACAAAAAAAAAAAAATACTTCAGCATGATAAAGACTAAACATGACACGTCAACAGGCAACATTATACCAAATGGGAGAAACTAAGAGCATTTCTATTATTTATTATTTATTTAAGTTTTTGTATTTTGTTTTTTGGTTTTTGAGACAGGTTCTCCAGCTAGCCCAGCTGACCTGGAAACTCACTCTGTAGACCGGCTTTGGACCTTGAACTCACAGAAGATCTGCCTGCCTCTGCCTCAAAAGTGCTAAGATAAAGTGGAGCATTTCTTATCAGGTCTGGAATAAGACCAGTGTGTCCATCCTACCCACTCTCAAAGTTTTAGCTAGAAATTAATCTAAGGAGGTAAAAAACCTTTTCAATGAAAACTTTAAGACACTAAAGAAATTGAAAAAGACTATAGATGGAAAGACCTCCCAAGCTCATAGATAGGCAGAATTAATATTGTGGAATGGCTATATAACCAAAAGCAATCTACAAATTCCATACAATCCCCATCAAAATCTCAATGAAATTCTTCACAGTATTAGAAAAAACATCTCAGCCGGGGCGTGGTGGGCGCATGCCTTTAATCCTAGCACGTGGGGAGCAGAGGCAGGCAGATCTTTGTGAGTTTAAGGCAGCCTGGTCGACAGAGTGAGTTCGAGGATAGCTGGGGCTAACAAGGAGACCCTGTCTAAAAGACCAAAAAAAAAAAAAAAAAAAAAAGAAAAGAAAGAAAAAACAGTTTCTAGGGGGCAGGACAGATGGCTCAGAGGTTAAGAGCACTGACTGCTCTTGCAAGGACCTGGGTCGATCCCGGCACCCACATAGCAGATAAGAACTGTCTTTACTTTTTTATTTCTTTTTTTTTCCACTAAATTTATTTTATTTTTTTTAAAAAGATTTTTTTTATTTATTCTTTGTTTTTTCCCTTCCCCCCACCCCCGCCAGACTCAATGCAGTCTTCTGCCAAACACGCTTTTCATCTCTTTCTCAGTCTTCGTCAATATTCTCCATGAGAAAGTTGACTGTTTGGGAGAAAGTTCACGTGTTTCAGCCATCTTTGAGCAGTGAATCCTTTCTGTTAGTTGGACGTAACTGTGTCGTTGATTATGTGAATTAGTTGTTTCCAATATGCATATATCGCAAAAGTGACTGCTTTGTACAAAAGCTCAGGGGCCTAACAAGAAAATACTTACAACAGGTATTTGGACTACATCCACAGAGTAGGGATACCATTCACAATTGTTTTTCTGACGTTGTGTTACTTTCTACTCAGCATGAAGTTCCTCTAGCTCCGCCATTTTTCCTGCAAGATCGTGATGTGCAACGTTTTTTACCGCTCTGATAGAATCTCCTTGTGGTTATTGTACACATTTTCTCTAGTCCACTCACTCATTGAAGAGCATTTGGGTTGTTCCAGGCTCCTTGCTATTGTGAAGAGAGGCTGAAATAAACATGGCCGTGCATGTATCTCTCCGGTGGGATGGAGTCCTTTGGGTACATTGACCAGGATGGTATGGCTGGGTTGGTGGCAAGTTCATTCCAAGCCCTAGAAGAAAATTGGATTGGAGGATCATTACCTCAATGTAATCAAAGCCATATACAAGGAAACCCACAACCAATATCATCCTAAGAACCCGGGGAAATATAGAAATATTCTCCCTTAAAGGTAGGAAACTTGGCAAGGCTGGCCCCCGTGTCACACTCCTCTCAAATATAGTTGTTGAAACACATTGCTAGATCAATAAGCAATGAAAGAGGAAATTAAAGAGTAACTAATTGGAAATAGAAGAAGTCAGCTATCCCTATTTGCTGAATGATATGATTGGTTTACTTAAGTGATGCTAAAAACTCCAACCAGACAACCCCTCCTAGAACTGATTAAACAAGGCTTCAGCAAAGTGGCGTAGGATATAAAATTAACACTTAAAATATCAATGGCCTTTCTTTACACAAAAACAAGCAACTGGAAGAAAGAATTCAAAGATGACCTTCCCACTCACAATAGCCTAAAAAGAATAAAGATGCCTTTTTAGGCGAAAATACTAACCAAAGACACCAAGGACTCTACAAAAAAATTTTAAACTTTAGGAAGAAAGAATTGAAGAAGACCATCGAGAAGATGGAAACGTGCACATGCTTATGGATTGGAAAATTAACATTTGTAAANTGGATGGGTTCTGGAAATTGAACCAAGGTCCTCTTTGAGAGTAGCCAGCACTCCTTAACCACTAGAAGCGCATCTCTCCAGCCATTATTATTATTATGATTATTATTGGTCTAATTAGTATTATTATTATCATATTTTATTAAAATCATTGATCCATCATTTCAACCAGGATTATTATTCCACAAATGCACCTGATGTATTCCTGTAAATACTTTAAATACTTCCCCTTGCCTCAACCTCTTTAAACAGGACTACAGTTTATAGTAGCACATATAGTCCCATTGCAATACTGGTCTCCTACAAACGTGACGCTTCAGGGGCTTCCTTTCTGAGATTGCCAAATCTCCCCCAACTCATCTAGAGAAATGTTCTCATTCTTTTTGAACATTATTTATGTTATTATACGTGCTGTGTGTGCATAAACAGTAGCAAAGTGTGTGAGGCCAGGGGCAACTTCGTGGGAGGTTGTTTCTTCCCTTCCACCTTTACAGTGGATTTCACAGAAATCTAAACATCCGAGTTGTCGAGCTTGTGTGGCACAAGTTGCTGGTTTTTCTGCTCCTGGTTTATCTTTCAATGTATGTTTTTCATGGCTTTGTTCACAGCTTGCAGCTGCTTACGAGGCTGCAGAAGATGGCTCAGAGCCAAGTTCACAGCATTTAGCTGCTCTTCCCACGACCCCGTGTAAGGTTCGCGAGCACCGATGCAATAGCGCAGCTATCTAACTGCCCTATAAATCCTTCGCTGATGTGTGCACTAGATCGCGTACACAACCGAACCACCTATTGTTCTCGGTTTTACTTTGGTTTGCTGTATTCTCAAATTTCATCTTATTAATTTATTTTTATATTCTTTTCTTTATCGTTTAGACCGAGGTTCCACTGTATGGCCCCAGCCTGGCACTACCCAGTTACTCTTCAGCTAGATCTGGGACCTGCACCTTGACTCTTCCCTCTCTCCATGTCCCTCAGTGCTCGGATTAGGTTATTTTACCCCGCATGACCAGTCTTTATGTGCGTACGTGGGGGGCACTTGAAGTCCAGGGACTTGTGGCCTTGGTAGCCAACGCAACTACACATTACCAAGTGAGCTATATGTCCCTGGTCCTAATTCTTGAAGTCTGCACAAACACAAAGAGGTGACTCTAACTGTTATGGGTTTATTTCTGGATTCCTCTATCTATTCCATTTGATCTACATGTCCTGTTATTTGTCATACCATGCTGTTTTTGTTGTTAGGATACCTTTTTTTTTTGTTTTGTTTTTTTTTTTTTTTTTAATTTTTAGTATTCTTGTATGTGTATCAATGTACTGTCCTGCATGCGTTGTGAGTGCATCCCTGTGTCGTGCAAATGCCGCGGAGGTCAGAAAAAGAGGTCCGGATTCTCCTTGGAACTGAGAGTTTCTCCTGGAATTGGTTCCGGATGGATTTTCAGACGGTTTCTCGGCCCGCAATGTGGGTGCTGGGATCGAAACCCGGTTCCTCTGAAGCAGCAGGCGGCGCCTCTTAAACCGCATTTAGGCCATCTCCTCCAAGCCTTGTTAGGACTCTTAATATAACTTAAAATCAGGTATTGGGAATACCTCCCAGAGATTGAATTTTTTTCTTTTTTTTTTTTGGCAACAAAGGGATGTCCCTGTAGCCCCCAGCTGTCCTGGAACTCACTATTGTAGACCAGGCTGACCTTGAAACGCACAGAGATTCGCCTGCATCTGCCTCCTGAAGTGCTGAGGTTAAAAGTCTGTCGCGGTTCCGAATTAACCTTGGTTAAAGACAGTTCTCTTCCAAGGCGTTACTCCTCACTTGCTTTCCATAGTGGCTGTTACAAGTTGAACATTGCCCATCAGCAGGGAATGAGTGTTTCCCCTTTCCCCACAACCTCTCCGAGCAACGTTGGTTATCAATTTGGTTTCTTGATCCCATCTTATTGAAGTTAAGAATCTTAAAGTGGTTTTGATTTGGCATTTCTTAATGATATTATAAAGATGATTAAACACTCATTTTTTTTATCTTTTAGTTTATTTCGTGTATGTGTATAATGAATGTTTTTTTATCAATTTGATCAGGTTTGTCACCCGTGCGTGCAATGCTGCAGAGGTCAGAAGAAGGAGCATGCGAATTCCCCTGGAACTGGCAGTCCTCCTGGAATTGGCAGTTTTCGGATGGTTCTCCGGCCACGCATGTTGGGTGCGGGGATCAAACCACGGTCCTCTAGAGAAGAGCAGTCGGCACTCTCTTACCGCGTAGGCCATCTCTGCCAGCCCCCAGCATGTTGAAACATTTCTTAAAGGTGTTTCTCAGACTTCTCTAATTCGACACAAATTTGTGAAGTCTCTGTTCAGTTTTTTGCTCCATATATTGGTGGCGTCATTTCTTCTTCTTCTGTTGGTTTTGATAGTATTATATATGTCTGGAAAATCAATGCCCTTGTCAGAAATACTATGCGTTGTAAAGGTTTCCTTCCTCCACTCTGTGGAGGTTTCTCTTCACTTTCTACTTGATTGTTTCTGTTCTTCTTTGATGTACAGCAAGCATTTTGAGTTTAATGAGGTTCATTTGTCAATTGTCGACCTTAAATTCTTAGCACAGCAACAGCTGCTGTCTGATTAGGAGAGTCTCTTCTACGCCTATGTCTTGTAGGGTCTCTGCCAATTTGTTCCTTCTATATGTCTTCAAGTTTGGGGTTTTCACACGCTGAAGTCTTTAACAACGAGTAGGGTTTAATATTTCTTCTACAAGTCCGGTGATTTCCAGTGTTTGCCACACCACTTGTTTGAAGATAGCTGTCTTTTTTTTCCCATCTTGGGCGTTCTTGGCCCCCTTGTCAAATTATAAGATGGCTGAAATTGTATGTGATCGGATTCTGCTAATTGTTACGTTTTTAGGTCCATAGGGCACAGAGTCGGTTTTTTGTGCCTAGTACGAGGTGTTTTGTATGACTATAGCCCTGTAGTATAGTTTGAGCTCGGTTATAGAGATAGCCCCCTGTGTAGCCCTTTTCACAGTCAGGGTTGTGTTGGCTAGGTTTGGTCTTGTGTTTTGTCCAAATAATTGAAGGACTTGTGTTTCCAGTCCTGTGAAGAAACTCTTGGGGATTTGATTGGAATTTGCCGTTAAATTCGGTACAAGAGTTTCAGTAAAAGGGACATCAAGAAGACAATCAGAAGATGGAAAAACCACGATGTGCCATGCGACGTTATGGAATTGGGCAATATTAACGGTTTTGGTAAAGATGTCCACAGTCTGTAAGAAAAAACCGACAACTTCGATCGTATGGTTTAACGAACGCAAATTTCCAGCGCAAAATCCCCAGAGTTTTCTTCACAGGCTTGGCAAACAAAAGTACACTTAAAACCCCTTCATAACTTGGATTAAAACAATGGACCCAGGACCCAAACTAGGATCCCACAACCAAGTACGCCGAATGGAACTGAAACGTAGGCATCTCACACGGGTTGGATCGTCTCCTATACGCCGGACTTCCCCCAAATCCTCCCCGGGCGTCCCTTCTACCCCACGAGCCTAGGGTAAAACTACTGATAGAGGGACCCAAACGAAACAGACCTAAAGTTGACCAATGTGCAAAGACCCAAAACCATCGAGTAATACCAAATCTGCTCCCCTACCTTTCAGCTCTTATAATTTTGACACAGGGGACCAAGACGAGCCACCTGGAGAGCCGCATCTTCAGCCAGTGGATGTTGGCCCCACGTGGGGAATCACCCCAGGTGATTAGAATCATAATGCCCATTAACAAACACCCCGCCCGGGATCCGTAAAGACGACAAGTAGACCTCATCGAAAGCCCTCTTGGACCCCGTACCCAACCTACCGGAAGCGGGAAAAATACCATTCGCGCCCTGTACACAAGCATCACGTCCAGAGAAAGTGAGAGGCAAAGACCATCCACGGGAAACCCCAAACTCTGCAAAGGCTAAAGAAGAAAAAGTTGGGAAGCATAACCGTAGACAAGAACAGTCAGGCGATAAGGGAAAAAGAACTTCCTAAATCAGCACAGGCAACTGCCACAGAATACTAAAGGTCCGACAAGTGGACAAAGGGACACATACAGGTTAAGACGCAAAACTTCTGTCCATCAAACAGAAACATATAAAGGAAGTGAAGATAAATCCCACAGAGGGGGAAGGAAAAGACCGGGTTCACCGGCAGATATAATCTGGACAAAAAGCACCAATTGATTTCAAGAATATATAAAGTACTCGAAAACAAAGAAGAAAGTGAACCCACACTCAATAGATGGGAGCAAAGAACTGAACAGAGAACTTCATCAGTGAGGAAGTAGAGATGTCTGAGATAAAACAACGCTTACCTTAAGAAGTGTTCAAAACAGGTGGTCGGGCTGGAGAAGATGCCTAGCGAGTTAAAGAAGGCTGCGACGATACTGGGCTCTTGCAGAGGGGGATAAGGTAGGCACCAGGGGTATGGAAGCCACCGAAGGCACCGCCAGCATGCGGGCCAGAGAACACATCCGAAAAGGCTCCAATTACATGTTAAGTAACAGAGCAACTCCAATATAAGTCCATATGGGGAAATTCCCCTATGTGTCCGCTCAACGTGTAAGTGAAACCAGAATCTGTCAAGGAGGGCATTAGGTGACATGGGCTAGCCTGACATGGGTACGAAAACCTGCATGCAGACCATGATACATTCATTATACACATACCGAAATAAACTAAAATTAAAGAGAAAAAGAGTGTTCAACATCCTATAATAACTATAAGGAAATGCAAATCAAAACCACTGTTAAGAGATTATCTTACTTCAATAAGACTGCTAGGATCGAAGAAACCAAATGATAACCAGACGTGCTGGAGAGGTTGTGGGGAAAGGGGAACAACTCATTCCACTGCTAGATGGAATGTAAACTATTACAACCACTAGTGTGAAAGCAATGTGAGGAGAATAACGCCTTGGAAGAGACTGTTTTAACCAGGTAATGGTACCGCGACACCTTTAACCCAGCACTCGGAGGCAGAGAGCAGGCAGATCTCTGTGAGTTTCAAGGTCAGCCTGGTCTACAGAGTGAGTTCCAGGACAGCTGGGGCTAGACAGAGGAACACTGTCTCAAAAAAAAAAAAAAAAAAAAAATCAATCCTGGAGGTATCACAATACCTGATTTTAAGTTATATTAAAGAGTCCTAACAACAAAAACAGCATGGTATACAAAAACAGACATGTAGATCAATGAACTAGAACAGAGGACCCAGAAATAAACCCATACAGTTAGAGTCACCTTTTGTGTTTGTGCCAAGACTCAGAGATTAGGACCAGGGATATAGCTCACTTGGTAATGTACTTGCTTGGCTACCAGGCACAATTCCCTGGACTCAATGCCCCCCAGTACCACAAAAACTGGTCATGGTGGTAAAAACCTGTAATCGCAGCACTGAGGGAACAGGAAGATGAGAAGTTCAAGGTCATCCTCAGTTATCTAGTGAGTCTGAGGCCAGTCTGGGCCACAGTGAACCCTGTCTAAAATAAATAAATAAATAAATAAATAAATAAATAAATAAATAAATAAGCAAACCCAGAAATGAAAAACCCAATATTTTTCTTTTGTGTACGCCTATATGCGACACATGCACAGGCATTATAGGCAGTTATAAGCTGCCTATCATAGGTGCTCGGAACCTAACTTGGGTCCTGTGGAAGAGCAGCAAATGCTTGTAACTGCTGAGCCATCTCTGCAGCCTGAAGCACTCAACTTTTGACAAAGCCATGAAAAACATACATTGGAAAGATAAACCCAGAGCAGAAAACCAGCCACGTGCCACACAAGCCTGACAACCTGAGTTTGATTCTGGAACCCATGTAAAGGTGGAAGGGAGAAACAACTCCACGAAGTTGTCCTCTGACCTCCACACATGCACTGTATAATAACATAAATAATGTTCAAAAAGAATGAGAACATTTCTCTAGATGAGTTGGGGGAGATTTGGCAATCTCAGAAAGGAAGCCCCTGAAGCGTCACGTTTGTAGGAGACCAGTATTGCAATGGGACTATATGTGCTACTATAAACTGTAGTCCTGTTTAAAGAGGTTGAGGCAAGGGGAAGTATTTAAAGTATTTAAAGGAATACATCAGGCATTTTGAAATAATAATCCTTGGTTAGAATGATTGATAATAATAATAATAATAATAATAATAATAATGGCTGGAGAGATGGTCTAGTGGTTAAGAGCGCCGACTGCTCTTGCAGAAGACCCAGGTTCAATTTCCAGAACCCACATGGTGGCTGAGAACCGTCCAGTTTCAGGGGAATCTGACACCCTCTTCTGACTTCCTCGGCATTGCATCACAGGGGTGCACAAACCTACATGCAGACAGTACATTCATACACATAAAATATAATAAATAATTTAATAATAATAATAATGCTCCAGTTAGAAATTGAACAGGTGGTTCCTGGGCAGATGCTCTGTACAAGTAATCTCTCTCTCTCTCTCTCTTTCTGAGATGGACTTTCACTGTGTTGCCCAGTCTGGCCTCTAGTTCATGATTTTCTGCCTCACCCTTCTAAGTGGCTGAGGTTAAAATAGATGGTACCGGGCTGGAGAGATGGCCTGGCGGTTGAGAGCACTGACTGCTCTTGCAGAGGACCGTGGTTCGATCCCCAGCACCCACATGGCGGCTGAGAACCATCTTTAACTCCAGTTCCGGGGAGTCCGACGCCCTCTTCTGACTTTCCATGGCATTGCATGACACGGGTGCACGGACCTGCGTGCAGGTAGTGCATTCATACACATACAAAAATAAGTAGAATTTAAAAAATAATCATAAAATAAAATAAAATGGATGGTACCACACCTAGGTATAGAGGTGCCTTTATATAAGGTTGTGGTGGCCTCTATGCAAGCATCTAGGCTGTGAATCTTCCATGATAGTTGTTATTATCAAGCAATCATGCATGAGAACCCTTCACTTATAATCTTTGGCCTTTGTTTTCTTTTCGTTTGGTAAGACTGACACAACTCCATTTTGGTTTTGACAACTTTCATATTCCTTTTGAAACTTTAAGTGTTATTGAGATTAGATCTTATTCTTTTTTTAATTTTTTATGTGTATGAGTGTACTGTCTGCATGTAGGTCTGTGCACCCGTATCATGCAATGCCGTGGAGGTCAGAAGAGGGAGTTGGATTCCCCTGGAACTGGAGTCAAAGACGGTTCTCGGCCGCCATGTGGGTGCTAGGTCCTCTGCAAGAGCAGTCGGTGCTCTTAACCACTGAGCCATCTCTCCAGCCCCAGATCTTATTCTTTAAGTGCCAAATTTTTTGCCTCTGTCTTTGCACAGAGATACCAGAATCTGATCATAAAGAAGCAAGATGGTATAGGAATGACCCAAACACCCTACTTTTCTTTTTTTGTGTGTGTCTTTTTTTTTTTTTTTTTTAGACAGGGTCTCCCTGTAGCTCTGGCTGTCCTAGAACTCGCTATGTAGACCAGGCTGGCCTTGAACTCACAGAGATCCACCTGCCTCTGCCTCCTGAGTGCTGGGATTAAAGGCGTGTGCCACCACACCAGGCAACACCCTACTTTTCTTACTAAAAAAAAAAAAAGACTTTATTTTATTCTATATATGTGTATGTGTCTGAGTGTATGTATGTGCACCACATGTGTTCAGGTGCCTGCAGAGGCCAGAAGAGGGAGGTAGAGCTGGAGTTATAGGTAGATGTAATCCATGTGATATGGGTGCTAGAAACTGAGCATGGATCTTCTACAAAAGCAGCAAGTAGTGTTAACTACTGAGCCATCTTCCCAGCCCCAAGCCCCCCACCTCGTTTTCTTTAAAGACAAGGTCTTTTGATTGAAATTTATTGTATGCATGTATAAAAGTCTCAAAGAATAAATTTTAAGTGTTATATAGCTGGGTGTGGTGGCGCACACCTTTAATCCTAGCACTTGGGAGGCAGAGGCAGGCGGATCTTTGTGAGTTCAAGGCCAGCCTGGTCTACCGAGTGAGTTCCAGGACAGCTGGGGCTACAGAGAGACCTTGTCTTGAAAAGACCAAAAAAATAAAAATAAAAATAAAAGAAAATAATAAAATGAAGATGAAGTCTCTATTTGTTGCCCAGACTGTGCCTTGAACTAATTATACTCCTGTCTCAACCTCCACAGTAGCTGAGATTTTAAGCAAGTGCCTCTGTACTGGCTTGTGTATATTCTAACCTGATGGTATCCCACCAAGACCCCTCACAGGATATCTGACAATGTCTGGAGACAGTTCTTAATGTCTTAACTGGGTATGCTAAACATCATACAGTGTACAGAATAATCGCCTTCAACCAAATATTATCTTGTATTAAATGTCCGTGGTGCCAAGCTCGAGCTCCTGATGTAGCCTATTGATACAGCTTTATTTTTATTCTTTTATTTTCCAGTTCTGCAGATGGAACCCAGATCCAGAGCCTGGCATTCTCCCTACCACTGACCTGTACCATCCCCAAACCTTACCCCATCATCCTCCGCCTTGTTCCATACAGCTTTTTTTTTTTTTTTGAGACAGGGACTCTTTGTACACCCAGCTGTTTTAGAACTCACTCTGTAGGCCAGGCTGGCTTTGAACTCACAGAGATCCTCCTGTCTTTGCCTCCCAAGTGCTGAGATTAAAGGTGTGTGTCACCACACCCAATCCATACAGTTTTTTTTTAAATAAAATTTTATTATGTGTATGAGTGTTTTGCCTGCATGTATGTATAAGTGCACCCATGTTGTGCAATGCCCACAGAGGTCAGAAGAGGGCGTCAGATCACTTGGAACTGGAATTATGGACAGTTAGCTGCCATGTGGGTTCTGGGAAGAGCCTGTGCTGAGCCATTTCTCCAGCACCCCCATACAGCTTTTAATTAGCCCCAACCCATCTCATTAGGCTGTGTGTCCCCTGGGACTGTCAGGAGGTGGGAGGCAGCCTGAAGAACCCCTGAACCGATTTTATCCTCAGCAGCACCTGGCCTTCACTGACAATTCAAGATAACTACACACAAGTTGCCAGAGCTGTAGCAGAAATGGTCTAAGAGCCTGGATCGTTTGGAAAACAAACCTATCTCGGTCTTAGTTGTAGTTGAGTTTACATTGTCCATAGAGAGAGATTTCTCTCCTTGTAAAGATAGCTGGAATCGCATTCCCTCCCTCCCCCATCTTGAAGAAAAGAAAATCTGATCAGCTCATCTACATAACTTTGAATTTTAAAGTGAAAAGGAGGAAGGGGTTGGGTTGGTTCCCTTTAGTCCCGCCCCTTGGTGGGTTCGGAGTTCAGACCCCCATTCCAGCGGTTCCAAGGCTCTGGGGTGCTGCCACCAGCCAGGACCGCTCAGCACTAGCTGAACAGGCTTAGTAAGTAAAGCCAAGGCCTATAGAGGCTCGTCTACCAGGACTGGGATTTCCAACCCGGAAACAGAGTAATTTGCTACGGTCCTTCAGTGTTTTCCGGGCTTCTGCATCTAGTCCTGGACTGGAGTGTCCGGGGTCAAGGGACCAATCCACAGATTGCACACACTTGGGAGACCGGATCCCAGAGGGCGACAGCCGCTGGCTGGGCTTCGGGGAGCTGCGCCAGCGTGTTCTGTCCTTCTCTGACCAGAGCCTGAGACTTCTACCTGCCCATCTTGTGTTCTCATACAGCATGCTGGCGGTGCACTTTGATCAGCCCGGCGGACCAGAAAATCTCTACCTGAAGGAGGTGGCCAAACCTTGCCCAGGAGAGGGTGAAGTCCTCCTGAAGGTGGCGGCGAGCTCCCTGAATAGAGCGGACTTACTGCAGGTACCCAGGGGTCCCAGTGGGTGGTGCAGGACAGGACTTCAGGGCTCAATTTCAGCCTTCATTGAACTGACCAGAGTGAGGAACAGGACTTGGGAGGCTGGTGGGGTGGTGGGGGGAATCTAAAGCCAAACAGCCCCTGAGTTGAAATAAAATAAAGGTCTGTGCTGAGGATGGAGCCCGCTGGTAGAGCCTTTTGGTATGCAGGGGGATGAGGGCTTTACCCCAATACTCCTTAGACAACCCCATTTATAGTCTACAGATAAACTGAAGAAGACCTAGGATAAGGTTAGATATGGTCCCTTCATATTTCCATCCTCTGTTTGAATGCTGTGCCAGTGGAGTACAAACTGGAATGAAGTGCTTATTAATTAAACTTTGGATAGGACTCTGTCCTCCCAGGCCTTGAAGTTGACCCCTTTTCAGCCCATGCATAATCCTTATTTAACAGCCTGTTTTGAAAATAGGCTGGCTTCCAGTTAGGATAGGAACACATCCTAAGGATACACCAGTGTGGACTGATCAATGTTATATATAGTCCACTCTAAGGAACTCTTTGCCCATACTCTTGTAAGTAACCTGAGTAAACTCATTAATTCAGAAAAACAAGTCCAACCATGAGACGGAACGCTGCAAGGCAACTTTTATTTTGTGTTTATTTATTAAGTTTTGATTTTTACAATTTTGAAACAAGGTCATCAAATGTAGCCCAGGAGGATCCCAAACTTGAGAACGTCCCACCGTAGTGTCCAGAGGGCTGAGATTACTCCTGTTTGCAGTTTTAAGAATGAATAATCCCAAATCAGGTGTGGTGGCGCATGCGTTTAATCCTAGCACTCAGGAGGCAGAGGCAGGTGGATCTTTGTGAGTTCAAGGCCAGCTTGGTCTACAGATTGAGTTCCAGGACAGCTGAGACTACAAGGAGACCTTGTCTCAAAAACACCAAAAAAAAAAAAAAAATTTATGGTCCCAGCACTTTAGAGGATACAGCAGGAGGATTGCCTCGAGTTTGACCTTGTAGAAGCAAAACAAAGCAAAACCAAGAACAACAGTTGAACAAAGTCGGGCTAGGGTATAAGTCGGGAAGAACACTTGCCTAGCATGCTCAGGCTCCTGTGTTGGATCCCCAGTATCACAAAAACAAACAGTAAATAAATAAAGCAGATTTGTAGAAAGAGGGAAGGAAGACTGAAGATGTACCTCTATTCGTAGCTTACTTGCCTACCATGCATGAGGGTCTGGATTTGATCTCTAGCATTGCATAATCCAGGCATGGTATCTCAGAGCTGAGTTGGTTAGGATCAATTAGAAATGCATCAGGGGCTAGGATGATAACTCAGTTGGAAAAGTGCTTGTGGAGCAAGTATGAAGACCTGAGTTTGGATCCCCAGTGTTTACATAAAAAGTGCTTGAGGGGCTGGAGAGATGGCCTAGCGGTTAAGAGCACCGAATACTCTTGCCGAGGACCTGGGTTCGATCCCCAGCTTCCACATGGTGGCTGAGAGCTGTCTTTAACTCCAGTTCCAAGGTAATCCGACACCCTCTTCTGACCTCCGAGGCATTGCATGACACGGGTGCACAGACCTACATGCAGACAGTACATTCATACACACAAAAAATAAATAAAATTTTTTAAAAAGTGCTTGAAATCCCAGTGCTGGGGTGCCAGAGACAGGAGGGTCCCTGAGGCTTGCTGGCCAGCCATTCTAGCTGAAGAGATGAGCTCCAGCTTCAGTGAGAGACTCTGCCTCAGAATACAAGGTGGAGGGAGCCAAGGTAGGCAGGTCTTTATGAGATTTAGCCCAGCCTGGTCTCCATAGAAAGTTCCAGGCCAACTGGGGCTACAGGGAGACCCTGTCTTACAAAACAAAACAAAACAACAACAACAAAAAAAACCCAACAGTGGCTGGAATGGTGGCTCAGTGGTTAAGAGCACTGACTGGTCTTACAGAGGACCTGGGTTCAATTCCCAAGACCCACATGGCAGATAACAACCATCCAGAGCTCCAGCTCCAGGGGAACTGAATGCCCACTTCTGACCTCTGTGGGCATTGCACAACACGGTGCACTGACATATAGAAATAATTAAAAAAATAAACAAAACAAAATACAAAAAAAAAAAACCTAAAAAATAAATATATCAGGGACCAAACAATTTTACTTGGAAAAAGCTCCTTGGTGGTTCTCATGCAAAACTCCAGGTAGGTCCTCATGATTTAAAGCTTTTGAGGTCTGGGTGAGTATAAAGCTGTAACTCAATAAGTGTCACTCAGTAAGCTGTTATTCAATAAGCTGGAGAGATGGCTCAGCAGTTAAGAATACTTGCAGTCTTTCCAAAGGATCTGGGTTCGAGTCCCAGCACCCACATGGCTAACAGCTGTTTGTGACTCCAGTTCCAGGCATCTAACACTCTCCTCTGGCCTCTTAAGGCATTGTACGCATGTGGTACACATATACACACAGGCAAAACACTAATACACATAAAGTAATAAAAAATAATAAATAAGATATTAAAAAAAATAAATGTCAGTAATCACTGAGAAGTCCACAGTTTCATTCATGGTCCTCTGCTAATTTATGTATCAATCTTTGAAAAGGCATTCCTCTGCCCTGGCCTGTTTCTCTATTTGTAAAACAAAGGGCTTAAATGAAGTAACTAACTGAGGACCCAGCCAGTTATGGCATGCACTGATTTTGTGACCTATGGTCTTTTATTTACATAAGCCAAGCTACCTCCCTCCACCTTTTCTTTGCTTACAAAACCAGACTTCATCCTGAATTTTTTGTTTGAGAAAAGGAGGACCTACTAGAGAGGGGCCAGGGATGGTGGCACAGACTTCTGATCATACCCCTTACTTCTGTGCCTCTTTCTTTGTAGAGACAGGGCCAGTATGACCCACCCCCAGGAACCAGCAGCATTTTGGGACTTGAAGCATCTGGACATGTGGCTGAATTAGGGCCCGGTTGCCAGGGACCCTGGAAGATTGGGGATTCGGCCATGGCTCTGCTATCTGGCGGAGGCCAAGCTCAGTATGTCACCGTACCTGAGGAGCTCCTCATGCCCATCCCAGAAGGACTGACCCTGCCTCAGGCTGCAGCCATCCCCGAAGCCTGGCTCACTGCCTACCAACTGTTACATCTCTTAGGTAGGAAGCCCCTGCTTACTCAACACAATGTGGCTCAGCTACCCAACGAACCAGCTTCTCCAAACTAGAGCAGCCCTCCAGGACACACAGCCCCACTACCCAATCCTGCTGTATCATAAATAATGTCAGGCCAACAAACCACATTATAATAGCTTGATATAGAGGCTGCAAACCCTGATTATCTGATAGAAGGCTTGTGTACATCTTAACGCACGGCCCAGGAGCAGTCTGTGTTCCTCGAATAATGCTGACTTCTCTTTGGGGTAAGGGTGGGACGTATCTCAGTAGTAGAACAAGTAAGCATGCTTAGGGTCCTAGTTTTGATCTCCAGTACTGAAAAGGAGGAAGGCAGGCAGGCAGGGAGGGAGGGAGAGAGGGAGGGAGGGAGGGACTGAGGGAGGGAGGGAGGGAAAGAAATATAAAGTATAGCTATAGTTTGGAAAGGTAGCTTTATCTGTAACTGCAATTGAAGTCTGAGATGAAAAACACTGGTGTGAGCAAAAGTGACCAGACAAGGCTTTTAGGAAGAGAGGAACTTGAGTTGTGATGGACAAAATGTGCATCAAGGTGGCCCAAGAAAGAGTATCAAGGTGAGGACCGGCCAATCCACTCAGAGATGAAAGACAGTTATTGCCGCTTATGAATGGTAAGGCTGCTCATATTGTGATGGCTTTCAATGCCAGACTGTCTGGACTCAATGCAAAGCCGTAGAGAAGCACTTAGCATTTTGAGAAAGTTCATAAAGCAAGCTCCATTTCCTGGTATCTGTGTGTGATGCCTAACTAGTAAGACCAGCTGAGGCCATGTTCAGATCAAGAAAGGTGATAATAAAGTGAATGGAATTATTCTTGCTTATTCAGGTATAGGTCAGACATATGCATTTGGGTGTTTTATCATGGATGTGGCTACCAAGAGTTTTGTTACTAAATCTCATTTCTCACTTGTTCAAAGGCAGTACAGGAAGATTAAAAAAAAAAAAAAAAAAAAAAAAGCCAATATGTTCCAATCAGAAAACAAGAGATTTGGCATTTGGTCCAAAGGTAGGCTATGCCTGTGTGGGAGTGCGTATTCCTACAGTGAGACAGCAGAGAGAACAGTTCCTATACTTTCTGTCTGTCACAGGCCATGTCCAGGCAGGAGAGTCTGTGCTAATCCATGCAGGATCAAGTGGTGTGGGCACAGCTGCCATCCAATTGGCTCGGATGGCTGGAGCTGTTCCTCTGGTCACAGCTGGCTCCCAGCATAAGCTTCAGATGGCAGAAAAGCTTGGAGCAGCTGTTGGATTCAATTACAAAGAAGAGGACTTTTCTGAAGCAACTCTAAGATTCACTAAAGGTAAAGAACTCTTGTGCAGCTTTGCAGGTATTGAAAAGATGATCCAATAAGATCCTCTCTAGCCCATGGTGGCCACTACTCTGAGCCTGTGTTCACTCTATTGAACACAGTACAGTGGTCTTGGACAATTCGTGTATGCTGGTGTTTGACCAGGGGAGACAGGCACCAGCATTTAGGTCTGAGATGATTTCCACATCCCCCCACCCCAGTGGTTCCATAAAGGGCCTTGTGCATGTAAGCACTCTACCACTGACAGCTACAACCCTAATCTACCTTGGAAGTGCATCCTTGCAAGTGCCATGAGTCATACATGCATCAGAAACTGCATAATCACACAGCATTGACTTGGATTTATCCAGGTCCTCGTCTTTCCAACCAGCCACTCTGTTTGACAGGAAGTGTGGAGCACAGACCACACCAGAGCCAGGCATAGTAGGGCTGGAGGTAGGAGTGCCCTAAACAGATAAGCAGATATATCTCTGTATTTTTCTTTAACTTTTTTATTTTGTATGTGTATGAATGTACCGTCTGCATGTAGGTTTGTGCACCGGTGTCGTGCAGTGCTGAGGAGGTCAGAAGAGGGCGTCAGATTCCCCTGGAATCTGGAGTTAAAGATGGTTCTTAGCTGCCATGTGGGTGCTGGGGATCAAACCCGGGTCCTCTGCAAGCGCAGTCAGCGCTCTTAACCACTAGGCCATCTCTCCAGCCCATATCTCTGTATTTTTTGTGTGTGTCTTTTTGAGACAGGGTCTCCCTTTAGTCCCAGCTGGCCTAGAGCTTGCTCTCTAGACCAGGCTGGCCTTGAACTTAGAGGTCCACCTGCCTCTGCCTCCAAGTGCTGGGATTACAGGCGTGTGCCACTGTATTCTAACACCAGCCAAATCTGGATATTTTTGAGACAGGGTTTCACATATCCCAGGATGATCACACATTTAGTATATAGCCAAGAATGACCTTGAACTTCTGATGTTCCCATATTATCTCCTGAGTGGTAGGATTATAAGTTTATATGGATCCTCCAATTTATGTGGTTCTGGGGATCAAACCCAGGGCTTCATACATTCTAGACAACACTTTACCAACTGAGCTACGCCCTTACCCCGAATCTATTTTTTTTTTTTTGTGTGTGTGTGTGTGTGTGTATGTGTGTGTGTGTGTGTGTGTGTGTGTGTTGAGACAGGGTTTCCCTGTAGCCCCAGGTGGCCTGGAACGTGCCCTGTGCTTGCCTTGAACTCACAGAAATCTGCCTGCCTCTGCTTCCAAGTGCTGGGATTAAAGGTGTGCACCACCTTGCCTGGCTCTGGTTATTTTCTAGTCCTCCTTTTCCATTTTTCACATTCGTGGAAAAGAAGAGATACTGGAGAGATGGCCTAGTGGTTAAGAGCGCCGACCGCTCTTGCGGAGGACCCGGGTTCGATCCCCAGCACCCACATGGCGGCTGAGAACCGTCTGAAACTCCCAATTCCAGGAGAACTCCAGTTCCAGGGGAATCCGACGCCCTCTTCTGACCTCCGCGGCATTGCACGACACGGGTGCACAAACTTGCATGCAGACAGTACATTCATACACATACAGAAATAAATAAAAAATTAAAAAAATTTTTAAAAATTAAAAAAAGCAAAATTAACAAGTTGTGATTCTGATACCCCAGTGCAGCACTTTATAACTTGCATGCACACAATCAGTCTGCTCTGTCATCTAGAGTTCCTCTTTGCTATTCCTACTCATGCCTGGATGCCAGTGGGACTGTATTCTCGGAATGAGATGAGATGCCAGGCCTTGCTGTTGCCCCATTTCCCTCTTGTTGTGATGAGGCAGGGTCAGGAAATCGTAAAAGATGAACTATGTAACACATACTACAGTAAGATTTCTGTTGCCCAAACTCCACTTAAAACAATTTTCCTACAGCCACTGTTTCTAATTCCAACCTATACATTTAACGTATTATCATTTTATTTATTTATATTTTATGTGTATGAGTGCTTTGCATGCATGCATGCATTTAAGTATTGTGTGCAGTGCCCACAGAGGCCAGAAGAGAGCATTGGGAACTGGAGTTAAGAAGGGTTCTTGGCTGCCATGTGGGTGCTAGGAACCAAACCTGGGTCCTCTGCAAGAGCAGCCAATGCTTTTAGCTGCTGAGCCATCTCTCCTGCCCTGATTTGTAATTTTTATTTTATTAATTAATTTATTGATTGATTGATTGAGACAGGGTCTCCCTATAGCCCCAGCTGACCTGGAACTCACTCTGTAGACCAGGCTGGCCTTGAACTCACAGAGATCTGCCTGCCTCTGCCTCCCGAGTGCTGGGATTAAAGGCATGGTCACCACGCTGGGCTTCCCTATATTTATTTTTACCCATATCCACAAATATACTATGAAATCTTATGTTCTGTCTAACATTACCAATCTCTTTCCTATGTAAGGTGCTGGAGTTGATCTTATTCTAGATTGCATAGGCGGTTCCTACTGGGAGAAGAACGTCAACTGCCTGGCTCTTGATGGTCGATGGATTCTCTACGGTCTGATAGGTGGAGCTGATGTCAGTGGGCCCCTCCTTTCAAAGCTACTTTTTAAACGAGGAAGTCTGATCACTAGTTTGCTGAGATCTAGGGGCAAAAAAGTGAGTGATGAGTGAAAAGAAATACCATGTAAACGCAGAAAACTGCTTTTATTCCATCCCCAGTCATAGCTTACCTTAAGGAGCCTATAAAGAAACCTGCCACCTGGTGGATAAGTAAGTTAACTTTTCAGAGAACTAATTCAGATTAGTCAACAGAAGCCTTGGGTTTATCCCATACTTCACATATATAATTTTCTACAACAATGAACAAAACACTGGCCATATTAGGAAGTGTTTAAATAGTCCCAAGGCTTTGTTTTCAAGGTAGGACTCAGTGTACTAAGAAAGCCCATTAGGGAAGTAAGCCTTTACCTTCACCTTCAACAGATTTTATGTCCCTAAAATCTTCCCCTGTAGTGTTCTAGCAGAGGTCAACTTTGGGAATGTACTCATCCCATCACAGTTTCACACCCAATGGAGAAGAACAAAGCGTAAGGGTCTTTTTTTGCACTGAAAATATGTAAGTCTGTCAGTTACACCAGTATTGTACTCCAGCCTTCAGTCTTTACAGAGTTGTACATTTGACAGCAGGCACCTTCATTGTGGGACGCGAAAGGGGTGTGGTGTTTCAGGTGGCTCAAACATCAGGAGCGGCCGGGCGTGGTGGGCGCACGCCTTGTAATCCTAGCACTTGGGGAGGCAGAGGGCAAGGCGGATCTTGTGGTGAGTTCATCCAGGCCAGCCTGGTCTACGATGAGTTCCAGAAAGCTGGAGGCTACATGGAGAACCTGTCTCAAAAGACAACAAAAAAGAAAAGGCCAAACTCTAGAAATAATCCTTGATGCTATGACTTTTTAGAGCAAATTAAATATTTCCAAACACAATGAATGAAGTAATTTTAAAATTCATCATAAAAGCGGGCCATGGTGGCACAAGCCTTTTTAATCTATCACTCCGGGTGGCAGAGGACGCCAGATCTTTTTTGAGTTCAAGCCAGCCTGGTCTCAGAGTGAGTTTTTTCCAGGACAAGCTGGGCTACAGGGAGACCCTTCTCTAAAAACAGACCAAAAAAAAAAAGCATAGGGCTGCAGGATAGGGAGGTAAAAAAGATAAGACCGCTCTTCAGGTTGATGTTCTTCTTTTCCTTAGTACAAGCAAACCCTGGTGAAAGCTTTCACGGAGCAAATTCTGCCCCACTTCTCCAAGGGCGGCCCCCAACATCTGCTGCCGGTTCTGGACAGAGTCTACCCTGTGACTGATATCCAAGAGGCCCATAAATACATGGAGGCTAACAGGAACGTGGGCAAAATCGTTTTGGAGCTGCCCCAGTGAAGGAGGGGACAAGCACCGGACACGACTACCCCAGGCCTTCCCAGAGCCCAGATCTGCCGTGTAAAGCTCGCCTAAGAAAATAAAAGAGTGAATGTGAAGGGCGGAGCGCTCACTGGGGAAGCGGGAGCGAGGGAAGGTGGGAGTCAGGACCATCAGCTGGTACACAACCTTGAGGCCCAAAGTTCCGCTACAGTACCGAGCCCGCCACCTCACAGACTGACTACAGCAGGGCCCGGCTTAGTGCACTAGACACGCGGGGAACACCCCCTGGTCTCCAGTACACTGCCGCAAGCCCCGCCTCTTCAGCGCCTCACCTGGATCTTACCCGCTCCCTACCTCAGGCCCCGCCCCCTCCTGACAGTTCCCAGCCGGAACACCTCCCTTTCTGTAGCCTGCGCCCCGCCCCTTCCTGTCAGGAACCCGGAAGCGTCTTGGTGCTCGATTTTTAAAGTCTTCCGGCTTGCCTGCGTTCGCCTGCTAGTTTGGCCCGCCGCCTGTATTTTAGGGCGTCAGCACGTCCTAGTTTAAGACCGTGATTTTCCGGTAGTGCTGCAACAGCTTCCGGCGCTGCCTGAGTGTTGTTCAGTCTTCATTTGACGCGGGGTCGCACTCGAAGGCGGCGGAGCTTTAGAGGTATCGAATTCTGTATTTGTTACGGTAACCTCTTCAGCCTGCCAAGATGGCGATGCAAGCGGCCAAGAGGGCGAATGTGAGTACCGGGCTATCTGCACGGCGGGGGGGAGACCTCGTAAGCTTGAGTCTCAACGGAGTGGATTGGAGAGTTCTTGGCCTCCTCCCACAGGCGAGAAAAACCTTTTCCTATTCCATCAGAGGGAATTGTTTCCTGGCTGGGTCCTTCAAGGCTGTGCGCCTTGAGCGACTTTCCGCCCCCACCCCTATTGAAAGGTTCCTAGTGTCAGTGACAGTGTTAAGGACCTACTTCTAGGACCAGGCGTTAGGATCCTCGGGATCTAAAAAGTATGTGGAACAGACATGCTCGCCATAAGTAAATATATGAGTCACTGCCAACTCGAGCCTGAGATTCTGCTCGCATGTAAAACTTTGGAGATCCTCTTGTGTTATATATAGTCCAGCAGTACTATTTGAGCACCAACTATATACCTGGTTTTCCAGGTGTATATGGTTTTTATCAGTTTTATTTATGAAACACCTATCATGCACTAAACACTAGTGTTAGGTGTTGGGGACAGAGCAGTGGATAAAGTCTACTGTGTTCTGTTGGTGAGCGGAGAATTATGGAAACCTTGAAGAAATAAAATCTCAAGAAAATAGGGAACTGAAAAGACTCAGAATTATACCAGAATGAAGACAGGTAATTGACCACTGAATATGTCGATGAATATTTTTGGCTACCTTGATGATGTAAATCATTGTGGTGAATTAAAACTTGTTTCTTGTGAATAAGATGATGCTGGAAATTGAGAAAATGAAGACACCAGAGAGCTCTTCCACTGAATTTTCAGATAGAGAAATTGAGTTGCTTTAAAGATACATAACTGAGCCGGACGTGGTGGCGAACGCCTTTAATCCTAGCACTTGGGAGGCAGAGGCAGGAGGATCTTTGTGAGTTCAAGGCCAGCCTGGTCTACAGAGTGAGTTCCAGGACAGCTGGGGCTACAGGGAGACCCTGTCTCGGAAAAAAGACAAAAAAAANTTTTTTTTTTTTTTTATGTGTATGAATGTACTGTCTGCATGTAGGTTTGTGCACCCATGTCGTGCAATGCCTCGGAGGTCAGAAGAGGGTCTCTGGGGAACTGGAGTTAAAGACTGTTCTTAGCCGCCATGTGGGTGCTGGGGATCGAACCCATGTCCTCTGCCAGAGCAGTCGGTGCTCTTAACCTCTAGGCCATCTCTCCAGCCCAGCAGTGGAGACTTTTTAAGTGAAGTGGGAAATCCCTTTTAGCCTGGGGTTTTACTTGTTCTGATAGTCCTCCCCAGTGCATGCACCATTGTTTTTTTGTTGTTGTTGTTGTTGTTGTTGTTGTTTCTTTTTTTGGTCTTTTTGAGACAGTGTCTCCCTGTAGCCCCAGCTGGCCTGGAACTCGCTCTGTAGACCAGGCTGGCCTTGAACTCACAAAGATCTACCTGCTTCTGCCTCCCAAGTACTAGGATTAAAGGCGTGAGCCACCACGCCTGGCGCAGTTGTTTTTCTTAAGACCATGCTTTATCTAATCAAATTATATCTCTGTTCTTGGCTGCTTATTATATGTGGAGTTGTTTTTTTTTTAATGGTAACACTGCTATCATCAGTATAATAATGGCACAACTTTCTCATTTTAGATTCGCCTTCCACCTGAAGTAAATCGGATTTTGTATATAAGGAATTTGCCATACAAAATCACAGCTGAAGAAATGTATGATATATTTGGGAAATATGGACCTATTCGGCAAATCAGAGTGTGAGTCTTACTGAGGCTTTGATATTGTCATTTAAAGGAAATGATTATACAATATATAATTTCAGAATTGTAGCTGGTAGGGAGGCTGCCCTCTGTGGTGTGCAGTGGTGTATCTGTTTTATAGTTTAGACTTTCAAGGCCCAGAAAGTAAAAGTTCCTTTCTAGTCTCATATAGTGTTTACTGATAAAATCTTCAGTAATTATAAATTGAATCTCCATACTACATAGTACCTGAACTTCTGCCACTTAAGAATCCCTCTGAAAGGAATTTTAAAGTTATTCTTTTTTTTGAGATAGGGTCTCCCTATATCCCTAGCTGGCCTGGAACTCACTCTGGAGACCAGGCTGGCCTTGAACTCACAGAGATCCACCTGCCTCTGCCTCCTGAATGCTAGGATTAAAGGTGTGTGCCACCACAGCCTGCTCGAAGGCAGTTCTTAGCCACCATGTGGGTGCTGGGAATAGAACCCAGGTCCTCTGCAAGAGCAGTCGGTATTCTTAACCGCTGCGCCATCTCTCCAGCCCTAAGATTATTCTTAGTCTCAAGTTCCTTCTTTGAACCTGGCTTATTGAAGGAAGAGGTGATGCTTGCCTTTTTTGTGCAATGAGGCTTTTCATAAACCCTCTTTTTATCACCAATCAAGAAAATTAAGTTGGGGGCTATAGAGATAGCTCAGCAGTTAAGAGTACTGATTACTCTCGCAGAGAACCCGATTTTGATTCCCAGCACCTATAAGGAAGCTAACAATTGTCTGTATCTCCAGTTCCAGGAGAATCTGATGTTCTCTACTGACCTCTGCAGCTATTGCACAATACAGGTGCACTTACATACAAGCAAGCAATACACTCATACACGTAAAAAATATAATGAAGTATTAAAAAAAAGAATACTTGCTGCACTTGCAGAGGACCCAGGTTCAGATCCCAGCACCCACATAGCCTTTCAAAACCATCTATAACTCTAGTTCTGGGGGAATGTGATTTCCTCTTCTGGTCTCCACAGGCACTGCATATGTGTGGCATACCTTACATACATGCAGGCACAACACTCACATGCGTAAAATACAAATATATTGAAAAAACAAAGTTAGGCCGGGCTTGGTGGCCCACGCCTTTAATCCCAGCACTCAGGCAGGCGGATCTCTATCAAGTTCAAGGCCAGCCTAGTCTACAGAGTGAGTTCCAGGCCAGGTGGGGTTAAAGGGAGACCTTGTTAAAAAGACCAAAGAAGCAAAACAAATATAAAAGAATGGAGTCTTTAAAACGGGGTTATGGACTGGTAGTATAGCTCAGTAATAAGAGCATTGATGTAGTATGTGCAAGGCCTTGGTTTTAATCCCTAGCGTTGAAAAAAAAAAAAAGGTGAGCATGTTCCTGTTGCTCTTCTCACTTCCTTACCTCTCCAGGGAAGCTTATTGGGGTTAAGGGAAAGCACGACACAGAGCCTGACACTTGAAGCAGACCACATAGTAAGGTCCAGCCTCCACTTCCAGCCACTTTCCAGCATTCTGCCCTGTCTCACAGCTGACTCCATAACATACTTCTGCCCCCTTAGCAAAAGCCCTTTCCCCAACCCAGCAGAGTTACGTAATATCCTAAAGCTTCAGATGACTTAAGAATGAATGTTTCAGGGGCTGGAGAGATGGCTCAGCGGTTAAGAGTGCTGATTGCTCTTGCATAGGACCAGGGTTTGATCCCCAGCACCCACATGGCAGCTAAGAACCACCTTTAAGCCAGGTGTGGCACTCTTGGGAGGTAGAAGTAGGTGGAGCTCTGTGAGTTCAAGGCCAGTCTGGTCTACAGAGTGAGTTCCAGGCTATAGGCTGCTGACTATATTGCCCTCTATAGAGGCAAAGTATCTTATGAAATAATCCTAGAACTCAGGAAGCTGAGGCCTAGGGATGATGAGTTTGAGGCCATCCTGGCTGCACAAAACAACAACAAACCCAAACACCCAAAAAAATTATAGATTCACACCTATAAATCCCAGTACTTAGGAGGCTGAGGTAGGAGGATTGGATTGCCACTAGTTTAAGGCCACCCTGGGCTACATAGTAAATCTCTGGCAGCTCGGGGTGTGGCCCTGTCTCATCAAATAAAACAAAAGAAAAACAGTAGAAGAAACTGTAATTCTGTTTACATTGCAGGACATCCTTTTTTAGTCACAAGGATAGCTGTTGATTTTTTTTTTTTTTCTAAATGTGACTTATAATTCTGCCATCTTCTTGGTAGGAGTTGTCTTTTTCCTTGCTCCCTATTACACACAAAATAGGTCTTTTTATGGGCTTAATAAGCTTCAGTTAATGGGGCTGGAGAGATGGCCTAGCAGTTAAGAGCGCCGACCGCTCTTACAGAGGAACCGGGTTCGATCCCCAGCACCCACATGGCGGCCGAGAACCTTCCGAAACTCCAATTCCAGGAGAACTCCAGTTCCAGGGGAATCCGATGCCCTCTTCTGACCTCTGCGGCATTGCACGACACGGGTACACAGACCTGCATGCAGACAGTACATTCATACACATACAGAAATAAATAAAATTAAAAAAAAAATAAAATAAAAAAAAATAAGCTTCAGTTAAATATTGCATATAAATATTTATGCCCTTTGTCACAGAAATTATCCTGTTTTAAGAATGCAAAATAAGCCGGGCATGGTGGCGCATGCCTTTAATCCTAGCACTTGGGAGGCAGAGGCAGGTGGATCTTTATGAGTTCAAGGCCAGCCTGGTCTACAGAGTGAATTCCAGGACAGCTGGGGCTCCAGGGAGACCCTGTCTCAAAAAGACCAAAAAAAAAAAAAAAAAAAAAAATGCAAAATAGAGATGGCTCATGAAGAAGAGGTGCTTTTGTAGAGGTGCTTGTGTACAGACTTGACAACTCGAGTTCAGTCCCTGAATCCCACAGGTAGCAAGACAATCAATTCTTCAGAGTTGTCCTCTGATCTCCACATACTCACACACTAATAAATAAAAATAAATTTTAGGGGCTGGAGAGATAGCCTAGTGGTTAAGAGCACCGACTGCTCTTACAGAGGACCCGGGTTCGATCCCCAGCACCCACATGGCGGCTAAAAACCGTCTGTAACTCTAATTCCAGGAGAACTCCAGTTCCAGGGGAATCCGAGACCCTCTTCTGACCTCCGCGGCACTGCACGACACGGGTGCACAAACCTACATGCAGACAGTACATTCATACACATTCAAAAAATAAATTAAAAAAATTTAAAAAAAAAATTTAAAAAAAATAAAATAAAAAATGAAGGAAAACTCAAACTGTATGCTTAGCACTATAATCCTTGCATTCATGAGACTGAAGCAATAAAGGAACTTGAGTGTGAAGCTAACTTGAGTTTCCTTGTCTAAATAAGTAAATAGATGATAGAGGATGGATGATGTTAAAGTGTTCACATAACACTGAAAGTGGTTTGGGGTTTGGAATTTGGGTTTTTTGAATTGGGAATGCTCATCATATAAAAAGTCCAGGCAAGCATTGTGAATTCTGAAACACATCTGGCCCCAGTCCTAAGTACTGTACTTTCTCTACTTGAACAATGAAAAATTATTATGGGTATAAGAAGTAGGAAAGACTATAAACATCAATTGATGGTCCAACACCAGGTTTAAGACAAAATAACCACATCAATGACCACACCATACGACATTGGTGCAGTAGGTGGCACCTTTATCTTGGGGGCAATCGATGGCCACCTAATTGGAAATATATATTTTTTTAAATTTATTCTTATATGTGTATAAATGTACTGTGTGTAGGTTTGTGCACCCGTGTTGTGCAGTGCGGTGGAGGTCAGAAGACGGCATTGGATTCCCCTGGAACTGGAGTTAAAGATAGTTCTCAGCTGCCATGTGGGTGCTGGGGATTGAACCTGGGTCCTCTGCAAGAGCAGTCGGTGCTCTTTACCGCTAGGCTATCTCTCCAGCCCGTAATTGGAAATATTTTAAGAGCCAGGAAGGAGGTGCATGACTATACCAGAATCCTACAAGTTCCTGGGACCCTGCTCATATGAACCTATAATGGTGTCAGCATGCACAAGACCCATGCAAACTCAAGTAGACAAAAACCTAGCATGGAACTGGGGAAGTGGGCAGCAGGACTCCAATCTTAGGTGAAGAAATATTGGCATCTGATTACTGCTTGGTAAGGATGAGCTGGTCTTCTTAAAACAGGAGACTCTGGATAGGCTGACTAGATCTCAGTGGATAAACTTGTACTGAGGAACGTCCGGGACACTAAGTTAACACGATAGGCCTTAACACAAATGACAGCGTGTATGAATTCTAGTGGGGGCGCTGTGGAGAGTGCAGCGGGGAAGGAGGTGTAAAGATGATCAAGACTGAGATGTTCTGTATGAAATACACAGAATTCCAGTTGAAAAACAGAGAAGACTGGGGCTGGAGAGATGGCCTAGTGCTTAGGAGCTCCAACTGCTCTTGCAGAGGACCCAGGTTCAATCCCCAGCACCCACATGGCAGCTGAGAACCATCTTTGACTCCAGTTCCAAGGGAATCTGACACCTTCTTCTAACCTCTGTGGCATTGCACGACATGGGTGCACAGACCTACATGCAGACTGTACATTCATACACATAATAAATAAAATAAAAGCAAATAAAAAATTAAAAATAAAAACAGAAGACTAAAACAATGAACATAAAGAGTGTAATAGTTTCAGGCGACTCTGCTGCTAACGCTTAAGTAGCTGTAGATATTTAAAAGTAGTTACCTGGTGCTGGGCGTGGTGGTGCACGCCTTTAATCCTAGCACTTGGGAGGCAGAGGCAGGCAGATCTTTGTGAGTTTAAGGCCAGCCTGGTCTACAGAGTGAGTTCCAGCCCAGCTGGGGCTACAGGGAGACCCTGTCTTGAAAAGACCAAAAAAAAAAAAAAAAGTAGTTACCTAATTCAAAAAATTACAGGCTTATCTAGCATATCTATTAATGTTTATTTCCTTTGGTATTTTTTCAGGTTTATTTCCAACTACTTAAATAGAACATATTTCTGTTGTCTTCAAAAGATTGTTATGGGGGAGGGACTGAAGAGATGGCTCAGTGGTTAAGAACACCTTCAGATTTTTTGGGTAGGTAAATTGTGTATTTTCACTATTCTGCAGAGGAAATACTCCTGAAACTAGAGGAACAGCCTATGTGGTTTATGAAGACATCTTTGATGCCAAGAATGCATGTGACCACCTCTCAGGATTCAACGTTTGTAACAGATACCTGGTGGTGTTGTATTACAATGCCAACAGGGTGAGTATAGCTGAGTCCTTCCATGCCTCTGCTCTGCTGGGTATGTGTGCTCCAGCTGTGCTTTAGTCATCTTGTGTGTTCCAGCTGTGCTCTGGTGATCCTGTATGCTGGGTTTGAACTTTAGTTAGCGCTGTTGGTGAAATTCACTTAGCCGTAGCTCACAACTATTAACTGGGGTGCTTGTCACATTTCCAGGCATTTCAGAAGATGGACACCAAGAAGAAGGAGGAACAGCTGAAGCTTCTCAAGGAAAAATACGGCATCAACACAGATCCTCCAAAATAACTGTTTGGATTTCCATTTTGGACTAAATCCCATGAATGGCCCAGTTATTTTTTTTTTTTTTTTAATTAATACTGAATAATGTGTTTCTTACTTAAGGCTGAGAATGACTTGTTTGAGACTTTGGTAAATATTAGACTATAGTATGTTAATAAACTTGTAGCTTTTTGTAGAACATGATGGTGTTTTCTCTTAAACCTCCCACTTCTATTTGAACCAGGGAACAACAACAGGAGAACCATGTGCAGGATTGGAGGTGAGCCTAGTGACCATGTATAGGATTGGAGGTGAGCCTAGTGACCATGTATAGGATTGGAGGTGAGCCTAGTGACCATGTATAGGATTGGAGGTGAGCCTAGTGACCATGTATAGGATTGGAGGTGAGCGTAGTGACCATGTGCAGGATTGGAGGTGAGCCTGGTGACCATGTGCAGGATTGGAGGTGAGCCTGGTGACCATGGGCAGGATTGGAGGTGAGCCTGGTGACCATGTGCAGGATTGGAGGTGAGCCTGGTGACCATGTGCAGGATTGGAGGTGAGCCTGGTGACCATGTGCAGGATTGGAGGTGAGCCTGGTGACCATGTGCAGGATTGGAGGTGAGCCTAGTGACCATGCTCAGAATTAGAGTTGAGCCTAGTGACTTGAGGTCTTGACAGCAGTGACTTTTCCATTATTTAAATTACATTTATTTGCCCTGAAGTGCACGCCTTTAATCCCCACACTTGGGGGGCGGGGGGCAGAGGCGGTGGATCTCTGTGAGATGGAGGCCAGACTGTTTTACATAGTGAGTTCCAGGCCAGCCGAGACTTCAGGCAGACCTTTCTCAAAAAGACTAAAATAATTAGTTAAGGTAATTTTGGGGGGGGAGGGTCTTTTCGAGACAGGATCTCCCTGTAGCCCCAACTGTCCTGGAATTCGCTCTGTAGACCAGGCTGGCCTTGAACTCACAAAGATTGCCTGCTTCTGCCTCCCAGGTGCTAGGATTAAAGGCGTGTGCCACCACGCTTGGCTAGATAAAAAATTTTTAAAGAGCTTATATAGTGCATACCTATAATCCCAGCATTTGTGAGGCTAAAGCAGGAGGGTCAGCACTAAGTTTGAGAACATCCTGGGCTATATATAGTAAATTCTGGGTCAGCCTCAGCCTGGGTTACAGAGTAGGCCCCTGTCCCAAAAAGCAAAAAGAAGATGGGGAGAAGGGAGGGACAGGGGGAAAGAGAGAGGGGAGGATACAAGAGCTATCTGACCTGCACATGTGAATATTTACAAAGAACCAGACACTTGTCAGTGCAGGTACCCTTGTCCTTGGAACAGATCATTACCAAGATCATAGAATGCGGCCATCATAGAATGCTGATTCATGTGACAGCATGACATTTGAAAGCAATTATTTAGGTAGTGGTCTTTATTACATGTCTAAGATTCTATGTAGATTTTCCTTTTTTTTTTTTTTAATTATTTTTACTTTATGTATATGAGTATATTGCCTACATGAATATAAGTGCACCCATGCTGTGTAACAGCCATGGAGGTCAGAAGAAGGCAATGGTTGCCCTGGAATTAAACTTACAGACAGTTCTGTCATGTGGGTGCTGAGAATTGAACCTGGGTCCTTTGCAAAAGCCATCTCTCCAGCCCTTAGATTTTCTTTATTATTATGAAGTATCTCTATATGTTTAACTACCTCGTAATATGTTTTTGCCATAAATAAAATGGTAAATGCATAATTTTTTTTTTTTTTTTTTTTTTTTTTTTTTTTTTTTTTTTT
>VZQC01000511.1:62227-90157 GCA_009823505.1 Rhizomys pruinosus
AAAAAAAAGATGACATCATGAGTTTTGCTGGTAAATGGATGGAACTTGAAGCAATTATACTAAGTGAAGTAACACAGTCCCAGAAAAAAAAAAAAAGGCAAATATTTCCCTCATTTGTGGATGGTAACACCAAATCCCCAGTTGGCAGGCAAAATGAGCAACTTTATTATTATATTTCATTGTATCTGAAAGCAACTGTGCTATTCCAATGTGAATCTCTAAATGGATTCTAGAATTGTCCTACCACTCATATTTACACATTGTAATTACCATATATAGATGGAAGATATGTAATCATATTCTAAAAAAAAAAAGAATGTAAAGTTACACATCTTTATAACTGCATGAAAATTTACTGTTAAAATGTGAATCTCTAAATGTGTTTAGGAATCAACCTATAGTTTATTTTCAGAATTTGTAATTTTTACTTATGTGTGGAGTGTATACATGCATATTTTGGAATAATATAAAATTAAAAATATAGGGGGCTGGAGAGATCACTCAGTGGCTATCTCTTACAGAGGACCTGGGTTCGATTCCCAGCACCCACATGGTGGCTAACAACCAGCACCCACAAAGAAGCTAACAACAGTCTATAACTACAGTTCCAAGGGATCTGCCACCCTCTTCTGACCTCCATGGGCATTGCACAACACGGGTGCGCTTATGCACATGTAGGCAATGCAGTCATATCCATAAACCAAAAAAAATGTATTTTTTAAAAAAATCTAAAACAAAAAATGTTTTAATAAAATGAACACAATGATGAATTTAAAAGGACACATAGTATTCAAACAATTTTAGAAAGGACATGCTAGGAAGCCATCTTGAGAAGGTAATGTTTGAAGTGGAGTTGAGGGAAGGAACCAATACACAGATCTTGCTTGAAGCAGGAAAAGACTGCTGTGTTTGCAGAATAGAAAGAAGAAGGAAGAGAAGGAGGAGGGGAATAAGAAAGAGAAGCAGCACGGAGGGTTGCAGAGTTGGGTTTAATGCTAAGTGTCACAGGAAACCACTGGAGGGTTTTAAGCAAGAGAATGACCTAATCCAAATTAAGATTTCATAAGATTGCTCTGGTGGTTGTGTGGGATGGATGGTTAGACATCTGTTGCAATAATTTAGACAAAAAAAATCAATGATGGCATGAATTAAGGTAGTGACAGCAAGGAAGAGAGTGAAATAGATTGACGATATATTCTGGAAATGGAGTGAAATAGATTGACGATATATTCTGGAAATGGAGCAAACAGCAGGCAAATGAACTGGAGGGGACTACCACTAATTTCACCACTGGGTGAAGGAAAAAGCGAAGACAGCAACGATGCTTGAGTTTTCAGTTTGGGTAACTGAAGGGTGGTAGAACTGCACTCAGAGAAGGGAAAACTGGAGAAGAACAGATTTGTGAGGGTGGCAATCTTGAAATGTCTATTAGACATGCAAATTTTTACTGTGAGAAGGCAGATGTAGAGCCTACATTGGAGATATAGATCTGGGTGGAATTTAAGGCTATGAGGTTGGATTATGAGCTTAACAGTCAACATTTAATGGACTATTGAAGTCTACAAAAAGAAGCAACTTTACGACCCAAGGAGGTGGAAAAAGCATCACAGAGCAGAAAATGTTTAAACTGGATCTTAAAAGATGAGTAGGAGTTTACCTGAGAATGTAAACAGATATAATCTGGGAAAAGATCATGAACTGGGAAAAGAAAATTTACATGTTCGAAAGCCTGGAATCCAGAGCTGGGATGTGGCTCAGCACTTGCCTGTCATGTACAGGACCCTGAGTTCTACCCCAGCATTACCACTACAAAAGAAGGTCTAGAGTCCTAGAGTCCAGTCATAGGAGGGGAGGGGTAGCTATTTGTTTCACCCCTGTAACCCTAGGGTCCAGTAGACAGTACATGTTCTACAAATATTTTCTAAATGAATGGTGTGTTTAACAACTTGCAGGCACCTTGGTAAACTTGGTTGTGGGTGCTGAGACTACAGCAAAAGAAGATCCCATGTGGAGGGCCAGAGCACCAGAGGGCAGACTGCTTGCAGAAGCAAGGGGAAGAATCCTTTTATGAGTTTCTCCCAGAGGGAGGGGCCTATTAAACTCTGCATTTTAAAAAGAGGCAGCAGTAGCTGGACGTGGTGGCGCACGCCTTTGATCCTAGCACTTGGGAGGCAGAGGCAGGTGGATCTCAAAGCCAGCCTGGTCTACAGAGTGAGTTCCAGGACAGCCGAGGCTACTGGGAGACCCTGTCTCAAAAAAGACAAAAAAAATTATGTTCACAACCATATATATAGCCATGAGGACATTCCTATTGTGTCTCTCAGTAGAAGACCCTGAATGCAGCTCTCTGGTGTCCAATAGACCTGGTCCTATAGGATACTCTAGCCAATGGCTGAACAGAGCAGGGGCTTGGGAGAAGGGTATTCCATTGATAGTCAGCTTTGGTGTGAGTACATTCCAATGAGCTTTTAGAATTTTCNGTGTGTGGGTGACAAGGCCAGAGAAGGCTTCCTGGACCCTAGCACCAAGGTTCTCTGTGTGCACAGGGAAACCTGTACCACAGGAGTGATCTGAGCAGCGGCTAGTACTTCCAGGAGCCCCTGTACCACAGGAGTGATCTGAGTAGCGGCTAGTACTTCCAGGAGCCCCTGTACCACAGGAGAGATCTGAGTAGCGGCTAGTACTTCCAGGAGCCCCTGTACCACAGGAGTGATCTGAGCAGCGGCTAGTACTTCCAGGAGCCCCTCCTTCTGGAACCAAGGAGCCCTCCAATTGTCCAGGGACGAGGATGCTAATATTTAAATGCTGCAGACCTGGGGGTTTGGGTTCTGAATTAAATTTTATTTAAGAAAGAAGTAGTAGCTATTCATTGTCTATCTGCCCCTCATTATCGAAGTGCTTGGGAAAGAGAGTCAGCGCTGGTCGTCTGACAGTGGACAGGGAACCCACAGGAGCACTTGGGGTGTACCAGGGAAAGAACACGGGTTCTGTTCTGGCTGGCTGCATGAGGCATCCTGGACAATCCAAGCAGGTCAAGCAGGTCCCAGGGCTGGGTCTCAGGTGTAAGTGTGGAGGGCATGATGGTGGGCAGTGACACTCGAGAGCCTACAGTGGGAGCGGGACGACGAAGTAAGAAGCAAAAGCAGTGAAAGGAGG
Source organism: Rhizomys pruinosus (assembly GCA_009823505.1). Lineage (NCBI taxonomy): Eukaryota > Metazoa > Chordata > Mammalia > Rodentia > Spalacidae > Rhizomys > Rhizomys pruinosus. The sequence continues at coordinate 65,384 of VZQC01000511.1, forward strand.
GGCAGGTTCCCAAACTGGCTCTCTCCCTACAGCTTGTAGCCCTGGGGGCGGTCAGACAGGAGCCTGGTGGGGTGGGGCGCGTTGGGTGGGGGTTCCCAGAGCAGCAGGGACCCCAAGCAGGTCCAGCCCTTGGCTTCCTGTCCACTCCTCAGGGCAGGGAAAGAGGAGCTGAAATCCAGACCTGGGAAGTCAGCAGCAGTGTGTTTGTCACCCAGCAGTTCCAGCCCAGGAAGCAGCCGCCGCAGCCCCAGGCGGTGGCGGGTGCAGACCCCCAGCCCCCGAGCCTCCGCCTTTACTCCCTAGGTGAGCTGGCAGAGACCGGGATGGAGGACAGTCTCCTAGAACCCCAGGAATGAGGGGTCCCCTCCCGCCGTCCGCATCTTCCGCCCGCCTCCACCCCCTTCAGCTCTCCCAAGCCTCCTCGGAATCAGACCCCTGCCGGCGGGCTCCACCCCGGGACCCCTCCTCGTCCCCCGGCCCCGCCACCCGGTACCGTCTCCGGGGGAGATGGTCTCGATCTCCACGCCCATCGCGGTCCCACAGGCTCCGCCTCCGGGGGTCCTGGCGGCCGCCGCGACCCCGGCTCGGCTCAGGCCCGGCCCCGCAGGCGCTCCGGCTCGCCTCCCGGCTCCACTGCAGAGCGGGAGGAGGCGCGGCTGGAGTCGGGACCTGCACGGGGAGGGGCCGCGGGAGGGCGGCAGGGTGGAGCCGCGCTGCAAGGTGGGGTCGGAGGGGGCGGGGCCCGGGGGAGGCGACCCTGACGAGGCTGCGCCGGAGCCCCGCGGGAGAGAAGAGCGTCAGCCCGCCGGCTGGAGAGCGAGGTGAACCGAGCGTGTGGGCTCTACCCGCGCATCCAGTCGTCCACCCGCCCACCTACCCAACCAATGCTTGTTTATTTAGCGCCTACTCTGTGCAAAGCTCTGGGGAGTCCACCCGATCCGACAGACTCGGAGAAAGCCTGTAATTAAACTAACACGTCGGTTCAGAGCACAGTGGAAGCACCGGAGACTGGCACCTTCCTGAATTTGTAGTGCAGGGAGGGGAAAGAGGGAAGGGTAGGTTGGAAGAAACCAGTTATTGCTGATTCTCCTCCAAACCCTTAAACTCCTATTCATCATCCCGCAAAGTTCCACTGCAGCCATTGGATCGGGTTCTCACTTTTTTATTTTTTAAATTTTTTTTTATTAATTTTACTTATTTCTGTATGTGTATGAATGTACTGTCTGCATGCAAGTCTGTGCACCCGTGTCGTGCAACGCCGCGGAGTTCAGAAGAGAGTCTCGGATTCCCCTGGAACTGGAGTTCTCCTGGAATTGGAGTTTCAGACGGTTCTCAGCCGCCATGTGGGTGCTGGGGATCGAACCCGGGTCCTCTGTAAGAGCGGCGCTCTTAACCGCTAGGCTATCTCTCCAGCCCAGCAGTCAGCGCTCTTAACCGCTAGGCCATCTCTCCAGCCCCCGGGTTCTCACTTTTTTAAAGCAAAGAACTGCGCCCTGAGGATTTTATTTGGGTTGAAACAAAGGGTGAGCTGTAGGAACTGAGGACCCAGTTACAGCACTGAATGGTGAGTAGTGAACGACTGAGTAAATTCCACCCTTTACCGCCACCCAAATTGTCAGGAGTCTGGAAAGGTAATTTTTAAAACCCCCTCCTCCCATCCCCTTGGTGAGGGAATTGAACCCTGAGCCTTTCAGACATGCTAGTGGAGGCCACGCCTCCAGCCTCTAGAAAGAGAATTGCTTTGAAGGGTGAAGAGGCAGGCGGATGTTTGTGAGTTCAAGGCCAGCCTGATCTACAAAGTGAGTTCCAGGACAGCTGGGGCTACGGAGAGATCCTGTCTCGAAAAGACCAAAAAAAATGGGGCTGGAGAGATAGCCTAGCGGTTAAGAGTACCTACCGACTGCTCTTGCAGAGGACCCGGGTTTGATCCCCAGCATCCACATGGCGGCTAAGAACCGTCTGTAACTCCAATTCCAGAACTCCAGTTCATTGCACAATGAATGACACGGGTGCACAGACCTACATGCAGACAATACATTCATACACATACAAAAATAAATAAAATTTAAAAAATTTTAAAAAGAAAAGACCAAAACAAAACAAAAAACAAAGAAGTGTTATCGCATTCTTCATTGTTGCAAAAATAGACTTGAATTTGTTTCTTACAAGGTGGATACTGGAGAAAGGCTTGCTAAGAGGATCCCAGAACCGACCCAGGTGCTCTCTTTCCCAACTCCCACCCCTCCAGGTGACCAGTCACAGATGAAGTTACCAGCACCCCGGAAGGAGGCCCTATGTTGGCACTCAGGAAGAATGTCAGCTGTACTGTGGATCAGGATCTGGAAAACTCCACCCGTGTGATCCCAGAGTCTTCCAAGATTTAAGAAGCTTAGAGGTGCCGACTCCTTGGGCCTTGGGCAGATATGCTTGCATTAGGTGTAGAACGGATTTGTAGTTTGGACAGGCCTAGTAATCAGCTGCAGGTGAATGGACATTATTTTGTGTATAACATTTCAGAAGGGTGATTCTATGGAATTAATTTTTTTTAATTTATTTTAGAGTAATTTTGGGGGGTTTTGTTTTATTTTTTACCCCCTTTCTTTTTTTTTTTATTATTATTATTTTTTTTAATATTTCCGAGACAGGGTCTCCCTTTAAGTCCCAGCTGGTCTGGAGCTCACTCTGTAGACCAGGCTGGCCTTGAACTCACAGAGATCTGCCTGCCTCTGCCTCTGTCTCCTGAGTGCTAGGATTAAACGCATGCACCACCATGCCCGGCTTTTTCCCCCTTTCTTTTTGAGACAGGGTCTCCCTGTAGCCCCAGCTCACAGCTGTCCTGGAACTCACTATGTAGCCCAGGCTAGACTTTAATTCACAGAGATATGCCTGTCTCTGCCTCCCGAGTGGAATCCTGGGATTAAAGATGTGTGTCACCACACCCAACAAAACCTTTTTATATTAAAAAAATGTTTATTATTTTTTTTTGTGTGTGTATAAGTGTATTGTCTGCATGTACATAAGTGCATCCATCCACCCGGAGGTCAGAGAGTGCATCAAATCCCCCGGAACTGGAGTTATGAACGGTCACCACCATGTAGGTGCTGAGAATCGAACCCAGGTCCTCTGCAAGAGCAGTCAGTGCTCTTAATTCTTGAGCCACCTCCTCAGCCCCTATTTTTATTTTTTTTTAATTGTATGTTTTGCCTGCATGTAAGTGCACCTGTGCGTGCAATGCCTAGGGAGGCCAGAAGAGAGCGTAGGATCACCTGGAACTAGAGTTAAGAATGGTTGTTAGCGGTCACGTGTGTGCTGGGTACTTAATCTGAGTCCCCTTAACCACTGAGCCAACCCCAACTCTGGGATTTTTAAAATTTTTATGTGTATGAATGTACTGTCTGCATGTAGGTTGGTGCGCCCGTGTCTTGCAATGCCGCGGAGGTCAGAAGAGAGTGTCGGACGGATCTTGTGCGCCATGTGGGCGCTGGGAATCGAACCCAGGTCCTCTGGCAAGAGCAGTCAGTGCTCTTAACAGCTGAGCCATCTCTCCAGCCCCAACTCTAGGATTTTAAAGGGAAGTCCCTGAGTACTCTCTTCCAAGTAAAAAAATCTTCAGAGACCATGTTCACCCTAAAGTTCCGATTTTTTTTTTTTTTTTTTTTTTTTTGGTCTTTTTTCGAGACGAGTTCTCCCTGTAGCCCAAGCGTCCTGGAACTCACTCTGTAGACCAGGCTGGCCTATGAATGCACAAAGATCCGCCCGACTGCCCTCTTGCCTTGCGGAATGTAGGATTAAAGGCATGCACCACCACGCCCAACTCCTAAGGGAATGGATGAGGAGTGGGAGAGTAAAACACTTGAGCAAGATGGACAGTGGAGATTTATGGTCGGTGATTCGCCAGAACTACAGCTCCCAGAGGCCATTGCGGCAAAGCCCGCGCTCACTGGCCAGTAGGAAGGACGCGCTTCTGACGTGACACATGCAGTAGCCAGTCAGCTAGAGGTATTGCCGAGAGGGCCCATCCTTCGCTGTCCTATTAGAGGACGAAGGGCGGATGCTTCCTTTAGCTGCCCAGGACTGGTGATCCGCTGTCCTGTGACGTGAGCTGCCTCTGGGATTTTTTTGTGTGTTGGGCGGCGAGAGTCTGGGAAGGCAAAGTGTTCTTCATATCTCTTCTCCTTTGCTTTGGGCCCAGAGCGTGTTGCGAGCCTGGGGCTGTGCCGTGGGGGAGGGGTGGGAGACGGATGCAGGAGAGGTTAGATGTTGTGGAGAACGCGGCGGGCAGGCGTGTGAGGCACCAGAGGATGTGAACCAGGCAGGTATGGGTTTTAGCGATTGACTGTATCACTTGTGGCTCACGAATGGTACCTCTGGAATCCAGCATAAGGAATATCCAAAATAAAGAAAATGGCTTCCTATGGCAAAGATGGTTAAACCCAGCCTTATTTATGAAGATATAAAAAGTTTATTACAAAAAGGTAGATGTTTTCAGGACTGGGAGTTGATTACTTGATAAAGTGGTCACTCCATTGTATATACAGTACCGAAAACTATACGTTGGTATTAAACAACTCATAAATTTTGCTGAACAAAGGCGAATAAACGTAACTTTAGTTAAAAAAGACACTGAAAAGGGCTGGAGAGATGGCCTAGCGGTTAAAGCGCCGACTGCTCTTGCAGAGACCAGGGTTCGATCCCCAAGCACCCACATGGCGGCTAGAACCGTCTGTAACTCCAAGTCCAGGGAGAACTCCAGTTCCAGGAAATCCTACACACTCTTCTGACCGCAATTCTTGAACCCCGCTCACGCGGCATGGAATTGACGATACCCCACGAATAACGATACCGGTAGCCAGGCCAGACACGTCTACATGCGAGACAGTACATTCACATGGGCGACCCCGAAAATAAATTAATTTAAAAAAAGAAAAAAAGTAGGATCAAATCACCCGTCCCCCATTGGATGAAAACACACAAGACTCGTAGCGATACGACATCTGTTCAGGTACAAAACTTTTTTAAGAATGTCGATATCAGCGCGCTTTATACCCTGACATGGAGAGGACACCAGAGAAACGACCCTCAAGCAGTACCCAATGTAACAATTGACAGCAATGCATAGAATACCTATTGAACTTTTTAGGCTAATTTTAAGAGCCCCGATTGGTGAAGCTGATTATTCAAGGCCAGTATGCGGGGGCCTGTTTTTAGTTTTGGTTTTTTTTGGTGGGTTTATTGAGAAAGGGTCTCCCGGTAGCCCCAACGGTCCCGGGAAAACCACTCTGTAAGACCCAGGCCTGGCCGTGGAAAACTCAACAGAGATTCAAAACCTGCCCCTTACCGCCCAAGTTTTTTTAATGGCCCTCCCCTAGCCCACCAAATGCCTGGGGCCCTGCCTTGTTTTTTTTTTTTGTTTTTTTTTTTTGGTTCTTTTTCTCCTGTCCGGTTTTTTTGGTCTTGTCGAGAAAAAAGGGGTTCCCTCCCCTGTTAGACCCCAGATGGACCTGGAAACTCACTCCTGTAAGAACCCAGGGCTGGGCCCTTGAGAAACTCACAAATAATCCGACCTGCCTCTGCCCTCCCAGAGTTTGCTAGGTGAAATTGTAAAGGTGGGTGCCACCCAGCACGCCCGGCTTTCTTTTTTCTTTTTTTTGTTGGTGTTCTTTGTAATTGGCTGGAAATTAGTAAAAGTGCAAACCCCAGTCGTGCAAATGCGCCGAGGAAGGTCAAGAAGAGGGCAAACTGGTTTTTTTTTCCTTGGAATGGTAATGCCCACCACGGCAAAGATTACAGAGCCTTGAGCTTTTAAAAGAATAAGTCCAATGGTGAGTAACTGGTGACACGCTTTTGGATAATTCCGTAGATCAGTAGTGGTACGAACTGATACACAAGAGTCGGTATACACTAGTTCCGGGTTAAGCCATATGATGTCACGCATACACAAACACCCAGTGAGAGGGCATTACCCTACAGGACCCGTCCCGAGCTAAGTAAGAAGTCAAACCTGTAGCCTGGACTTAGCCTACCCGCGTATTAGCGCGGCATCGCCGCTCTAGCCCCCCTTAAACCACTTGAAACAATTTGTAGCGCGCATGTCCACTCCACCCCCCCAAAACCCGTGCCGCTTTTTAGTTCAGGGGGTTGCATTAAGCACTGCACGAAGAAGCGCAGTGAACGAAAGCGCGTCGGCGAATCTGAGAACCTCGTTTTTTTTTCTTTTCTTTAAGTTTTTTCTTTTTCGTTCTTTCTTTCCTCTTTCTTCTTTCCGTTTTTTTTTTTTTTTTTTTTCTCCTCCTCTTCCTTTCCCCCTTTTCCTTCGTTTGTTCCCTTCCTCCCGTTTTTTCTGCCCTTTCCTTTTCTTTCTTTCCTCTCGTTCCGTCCTCGTCCTCGTCTCTCCGTCACTCCCCTCTCCTCACTCTGCCTGGACCCCTTGTCCCATCTCCTCTCTCCCCTCCTCCCTCTCGCTCGGTCTGTGTCCCTCCCCTCCTCGCCTCATCCCCGTGTCCTTCTCTATCTCCTCTCTCCCTCTTTCGCTCGCTCCTCCGTTGCTCTTCTTTTTCCCTTCGTGGGACCTGTACTGCCCCCTGCTGTCTGCCTCTTCCTCCCTGTGGGTCCTCTCTGTCTCTCTCCCCTCTCTTCTCTCGTCCCATCGAGGACCAAAAAAAGAAGGAGGGAGAAAGGGAAAAGAACCACGCCCCGCGTCCTTCTCATCCTCTCCCCCTCTCGCCCCCTCCCTGTGTCTTCCCGTCTCTCGCTCCCCTCCGGCGACACAAGTGCACGTGGGGGGGGGGTGGGGGGGTGGGGGTACCCCCCCCCGCCGCCGGCCCCCCCCCCCCCCTCCTCCTCCTTCGTTCTCTCATCTCCTCAGACTCATGATCTCTTATGGGTGGAGGGAGGGGGGGTGGGGTGGGGTACCTTGGGGAGAGAGGAGGGGGGGAGTAGTGAGGGGGGGGGGTGAGCGGGTGTGGGTGGATGTCTTGGTCTTGGCTCTCCTCTTCCGCTCGCTCTCTTTCTCCCCTCCCCCACGTTCCTGCCGCTCTCCCTCTCTCGGTTCCCTCTTTCTTTCCTCCCTTCTCCTTCCTCTCCTCTCCTCATCTCTGTCCTTTTTTTTCTTTCCTTTATGTTCTTCTTTGTCTTTTTGTCTCCCCGTTTTGCATTGCTCTTCTTTTCTTTCTCTTGCTTCTCTTGCTCCTTTTTTTTCTTTGTTCTTTTCTTTTTCCTCTTTTTTCTTTTCTTTCCCACCTTTCTTTTCCTTTTTCCTTTGTTCTTTTTCTTTTCTTTCCCTTCTTTTCTTTCTTTTCTTGGATCTGTCTTTCTGTCCTTTTTCTTTTTCTTCGTCATCCTTTCCCCCTTTCGTTCTTTTCGCGTTTTCTTTGTTTCCACTTTCTTGGTTCTTCCCGTTCTTATTTCTTTTCCGTTCCTGTTCTTTTCTTTTCGTTCCCAATTTTTTCCTTTTTTCTCTCTTTCTTTTCCTTTTCGTTTTTTCTTATTTCTTTTCCCATCGTATTTTCTTTTCGTTTTCCGCTTTTTTATTTTTCTGCTTTTGTCGTTTCTGCTTTTCCATTTTTCTTTTTTTTCTTCTTTTTCCCGTTTCTTCCCGTTTTTTCTTTCTGTGGGTGTTCTTTTCCGTGTTCTTCTTTTTCCTTTTTTCTACTTTCTTGTTTCGTCCTTTTTCTTTTTCTTCTTTTCGTGCTTGGTGCTTTTTATTCTTTTCCTTGTTTTTCTTTTTCTCCCTTTTTCCTTTTTTTTTTTTTTTTTTTTTTTTTTTTTTTTTTTTTTTTTTTTCTTCTTCTTCTTTCTCCTATTCTTCCTCCCCCACTTCCTTCTCATCCTGTTCATCTTCATCCTCTTCTTTTCCTTTTTCTCTTTTTTTTTTTTTTTTTTTTTTTTTTTTTTTTTTTTTTCATATTCTTTCCTTTTACTTTTCTTCTTGTCTTTCCCTTTTCTTTCTTTTCCTTTGTTCTTTTTCGTTTTTGGGTCTGAGTTGTCGGTTGCCCTTGAGACATGAGAGGGAAGAGGGGGGGGTATCTCCCGTGGGGTTTATATTGGTGAAGGGTGGTGTAGAGAATACATGGTAGGGGCCCTATGAAGCGAGGTGCCGTCGCGTGCGGTACAACAAAAAAGAAGCGCGGAAGGCGGGTTGAATGAAGGACGCATATTGGGTGAAACGCACTCGAAATAAGACAGAAGAAGGTAATGCTGAAGAGAACAAGAAAAACACGGCTGCCGGGGCGCACCGCCCTCCCGCCCTCTCCCCCCTCCGCCCCGCCCCTCTCTTGGTGTCTTTCGGCCTCTCTTGCCTTGCTCTCCCTCCCCGCCCTCTCCCCCTTACCTGGCACTCTCCTCCTNGAGTGCTAGGATTAAAGGTGTGCACCACCACGCCCGGCTCTTTTTCTTTTTAATGTTTGTGTTAGTGTATTGCCTGGATGTATGTAAGTGCACCCAGTCGTGCAATGCCCGAGGAGGTCAGAAGAGGGCACTGGTTTTCCTTGGAATTGTATGCCACCATGTGAGTACTGGGTCTTGAACTCATGTCCTTTGCAAGAGCAGTTATTGCTCTTAACCACTGAACAATTTCTCCAGTCCCTGCTCTTCTGTTCATTCGTTTTTCTTTCTTCTTTATTTTTCTTTCTTTCTTTCCTTCTTTCTTTCTTTCTTTCTCTCTCTCTCTCTCTGTCTCTCTCTCTCTCTCTTTCTTTCTTTCTTTCTTTCTTTCTTTCTTTCTTTCTTTCTTTCTTTCTTTCTTTCTTTTCTTTTGGTCTTTCTGAGACAGGGTCTCCCGTTAGTTCTAGCTGGCCTAGAACTCGCTATGTATACCAGGCTGGCCTTGAACTCACAGAGATCCACCTGCCTGTGCCTCCCTAGTGCTGGGATTAAAGGCATGTGCCACCATGCCAGGCTGCCCTTCTGATTTTTAAGATGAGATTCTTCATTGCTTTGGCTTTACTAACCTTATGTCAGAGACTCTCAACTCCTTACCTGTGGTTGCCTAAGGTACATATATTACTACTTTACAGAAGTCTTATATGCAGCACACTTAATATTAAATTTATCACATTCTGGGGTAGGGACGTATGTCAGTTGGTATACCTGATATACCTGGTATATCCTCAGCACCACATAAATCCATGTCTGTAATCCCAGCCCTCAGGAGGTACAGGCAGGAGGATCAGAAGTTAAAGGTCATCCTTGGCTATGTGGTTCAAATCTACCCTAGGCTATATGAGGCACTGTCTTAAATATAACTCATACACTATACACCTTTCCATCTTTGAAGCATGCCTGTCTTCTGTATCTCTGGTTAATGATTCAGCAGTTTCCTAAGCTAAAAATGTTTGTTTTATCCCCCCCCCATTTTAAATTAAATTTATTTTATTTTTTGGTCTTTTTGAGACAAGGTCTCCCTGTAGCACGAGCTGGCCTGGAACTCACCATGTAGACCAGGCTGACCTTGAACTCATAGAGATCCACCTGTCTGTGCCTCTGAGTGCTGAAGGCGTGCGCCACCATGCCCACTATCCCCAAGTTTTTATTTGTCACTATGCATAGCCTATCTGGTATTACCTTTTGTGTCCAGTATGGAAGCCTCTCCTATACCTAGCCCTCTTTATTGAAGTGACTACAAACTTGTTCCCTTTCTTTTTAAAAATTGTATTTATTGGCTGGGCGTGGTAATCCTAGCACTTGGGAGGCAGAGGCAGACGGTTCTTTGTGAGTTCAAGGCCAGCCTGGTCTACAGAGTGAGTTCCAGGACAACTGGGGCTACAGGGATACCCTGTCTCTAAAAAAGGCCAAAAAAAAATTGTATTTATTGTTAATGTTAGTGTGTTTGATGTATATGGGAGCAACATGTATGCCACAGCACATGCGTGCCACAGAGTATGTGTGGAGGTCATAGGGCAACTTTTCTGCCACTTTGTGGGAATCCAGGAATTGAATTCAGGTCATCAGCCTTGAGTAGCAAGCACTTTTATGTGCTGGGCCATCTCACCAGCCCCTTGTTGACTTTCTTATTGTGGCATTCAGACTATTTCATGGCTCCTTTCATGGTCAACTTTTTTCAGGTGCATCCTGCACATTGTACTTTCCTCCAAATTCCTCAGTAGGTCCTTTAGGATCAGAGAGATTAAGTTGGAAAGGTATATCTGTAGCAAATAAGATGTGACTCAGTTGGTAGAGCTCTTTACCTTACACATGGTTCTGGGTCCCATCCTCAGCATCACATAAATTCTTATTGTCTTGCTAACACACTTTGAAAAATCATCATCATATCATCTTTGTCATCATCATCATTATTTGAGGTGCTGGGAATTGAATTCAGGATATTGAGCATTCTAGGCTTAAACTCTACCAATAACCTACATCTTCAGACCTGGAAGAATGTTTTTATATATAAGGAAGACTTTGTCCAGTCTTCAAGTCTTTGAACTAAAGACTGAATGATTAAAAAAAAAAAAAAAAGGCTAGGGGNCACACATACAGAATATAATAAAATTAATTACAAAATTTAAAAAAAGAACTTGAGTGGCTGTTTTGTTAGGCGAAATTTCAAAAATTATATTAATTTTGGTGTTAGTTACTTTGTCTGAGTGCGTAAGTGTAACAAGTGCATCAGAGTGCAATGCTCCGAGTGTTGGATTCCTGAACTGGAGATGGACGGTTGCTGCCCACTCACGTGGGTGCTGGGATTCAAACTGGGTTCTCGAGAGAGCAGCCGTGCTTTACACCCCGAATTTTTGTTTGTGTGTGAACTGGTCTGCCTGTAGTTCGCTAGACTGAATTATACTAGAGAGCCTGGCCTTGAACACCACAGATCCCCCTGTCTCTGCCTCCTGAATGCTTGGGAATTAAAGGCATCTGCCCTCCTGTGGGCACTCTACCCACATTTTTTTTAAGCACATTGTTAAATTGACATATGGGGTTGGGGAGGATGGTAGAGCATGGCCAACGTTAAAAGCCCTGGCTGCCTTGAAGATGACCAGTTTGATTCCAAGTACGCCACATGGAGCTAACAGTGGCTAAACTTTAGTTTGCAGGGAATGAAGAAACTTTCTGTACTCTGTGGGCATTGCGATACAGCATGCACTTATACTTGCAGGCAATATCTCAAACATAAAGATAAAATAATAATTTTAAAAATTTAATGGGGGGGGGCTAAGATGCTAGTGGTCACAGAGCTTCTGCTTTGCACACAACCAGGTTTGATTCCGACCACCATGGCCAACTCCAACTGTGTGCAACATCCAGTTTAATAGATTTGAACACCCGACTCTTCTGGCCTCTAGTGGCCACTGTTGTACATGGTGTAGCTAATAACACATACATTTAAAAATCTTTTAAAAATGACAATTTGTGTACGGATGTGCATGCCACAGCATGTGAAGGTACGTCACTGCACGGAGTTCTTTTCTCTCTTCTACTATTGTGGGTCCCAGGGATAAACACAAATCATTTACGGGCTTGATGTGCAAGTGCAGCCTTAGCTTGTGATCACTGTTGCTGAATTCCCCCCCTTATCCAGGAATTGAATTCAGGTCATCAGCCTTGAGTAGCAAGCACTTTTATGTGCTGGGCCATCTCACCAGCCCCTTGTTGACTTTCTTATTGTGGCATTCAGACTATTTCATGGCTCCTTTCATGGTCAACTTTTTTCAGGTGCATCCTGCACATTGTACTTTCCTCCAAATTCCTCAGTAGGTCCTTTAGGATCAGAGAGATTAAGTTGGAAAGGTATATCTGTAGCAAATAAGATGTGACTCAGTTGGTAGAGCTCTTTACCTTACACATGGTTCTGGGTCCCATCCTCAGCATCACATAAATTCTTATTGTCTTGCTAACACACTTTGAAAAATCATCATCATATCATCTTTGTCATCATCATCATTATTTGAGGTGCTGGGAATTGAATTCAGGATATTGAGCATTCTAGGCTTAAACTCTACCAATAACCTACATCTTCAGACCTGGAAGAATGTTTTTATATATAAGGAAGACTTTGTCCAGTCTTCAAGTCTTTGAACTAAAGACTGAATGATTAAAAAAAAAAAAAAAAGGCTAGGGGTGGGGGAATTCAGCAAGATGAGTCACAATGGCTAAGGGCGCACTTGCCATCAAGCCCGAAGATGTGTTTGATCCCTGGGGCCCACATAGTAGAAGGAGAGAACTGACTCCTGCAAGTTGACCTGTAGCCTTCACATGTGTGGCATGCACATCCGTACACAAATTGTCATTTTTAAAGATTTTTAAATGTTTATGTATTTAAGTACACCATGTGCATACAGTGCCCATAATGGCCAGAAGAGGGTGTCAGAATCTATTAAACTGGAGTTGCACACAGTTGTGAGTGCCCATGTGGGTGCTGGGAATCAAACCTGGGTTGTGTGCAAGAGCAGTAAGTGCTCTTGACCACTAAGCCATCTCTGAAGGCCCCCCCCCCATTAAATTTTTAAAATTATTTTTATTATTTTATGTGTTTGAGTATATTGCCTGCACATGTATAAGTGCATCTGTGTCATGCAATGCCCACAGAGGTCAGAAGAGGTTGTTCGATTCCCCTGAAACTAAAGTTTTAGACACTTGTTAGCTGCCATGTGGGGTACTTGGAATCAAACCTGGGTCCTCTTCAAGAGCAGCCAGTGCTCTTAACTGCTGTGCCATCTCTCCACTCCCCAACCCCAACTGGTAATTTAAAAATGTGCTTTAAAAAAAATTGTGAGGTTTCCCAAGTGTAGTGGCAGATGCCTTTAATCCCAGCATTCAGGAGGCAGAGGAAGGGGGATCTCTGTGAGTTCAAGGCCAGCCTGGTCTACATAGTAAATTCCAGTCCAGCTGGAACTACAGGAGACCATGTCTCAAAACAAACAAAAATTCTGGGGTTAAGAGCACTGGCTGCTCTTGCAGAGGACCCAGGTTTGATTCCCAGCACCCACATAGTGGCTAGCAACTGTCCATAGCTCCAGTTTCAGGGGAATCCAACATCTGTGCATGCATTGCATGATGCATGTACACTTACGCACTACAGACAATATACTTATACACCAAAAATAATATATATTTTTAAATTCTGCCTAACACTATATAACAAACACTCAAGTTCTTTTTTTTTAATTTTTTTATTAATTTTATTTATTTCTGTATGTGTATGAATGTACTGTCTGCATGCAAGTTTGTGCACCCGTGTCGTGCANTTATTTATTTATTTATTTTATTTATTTTATTTTTTTATTTCTGTATGTGTATCAATGTACTGTCTGCATGCAGGTCTGTGCACCCGTGTCATGCAACGCCGCAGAGGTCAGAAGAGGGTCTCAAATTCCCCTGGAGCTGGAGCTCTCCTGGAATTGGAGTCTCAGACGGCTCTCGGCCGCCATGTGGGTGCTGGGGATCAAACCCGGGTCCACTGTAAGAGCAGTCGGCGCTCTTAACTGCTAGGCCATCTCTCCAGCCCTATTTTATTTATTTTTTAATGTGTATGAATATACTGTCTGCATGTAGGTCTGTGCACCCGTGTCGTGCAATGCCGCAGAGGTCAGACGAGGGAGTTGGATTCCCCTGGAACTGGAGTTACAGACGGTTCTCAGCTGCCATGCAGGTGCTGGGGATCGAACCCGGGTCCTCTTCAAGAGTAGTTGGAGCTCTTAACCACTAGACCATCTCTCCAGCCCTTGCCAGATTTCCTCTTAAAGGCAAACATACTGAAATTTATTCTCTAAAAGCCCCAGTAAGCATTTTGTCACATTTGCTTTATTTCCTTTTATCTCATAAGGTCTTTTCTGTGCCACCAACATTAGGCTGAAGTGGGTGGCGTAAAATATGTCATATAATTTTATTTTGATTACAATTGACCCATTAGGAATTTTTCTGTCCAGGAAAAATGTATTGTGCATTAATTATTAATATCTTTTAAAAGGGCATAAATAGTTCTTAGGGAAGAAGTACACATTATAGAAGACCAGTGGGATAGGGGTTCCAGTCTGCATCATTAGTAAGGACAGGGGACTTCTCCGTTTAGCAAGCCTCTATAGAACCACTTACCCTGCCATCATGTATAACAGCAGAGCATTCCTTCCTAGTGCAAGATCTAGGATCAAACAGGAAACTTATTTACAAATAAGTTAAAAATGGACTACCAGGCTGTTTGGTATCTTACTCATTTCTTTGGATAGAGTCTGAAGACAACTTCTCAAGTTCTGAAATGACACTTTACTGATCAATAAAACAAGCTGAATGATGTCTATTGGGGCTAGTGAGAGGAATGGTTGTGGTGGCTTTATGAGAGCTGCTGTGCCGAAGAGACTGGAAAAGTGTTCTAGTCAGAGACGAGGAGTAAGTGGTAAAGAACCAGCTATGCAAGTTAGATGGTTCTTTGATAGCAAAAGATGGTAACATCATCTTTTGCATTTCTTGTTGAACATAAATTGTTTTGAAATTGCCTGTCCATGGAGCCTGGGATGTAGTTCACTGGTAGAGCACTTATCTAGCATGTACAAGTTCCTGGATTCAATCCTCAATGGTGAAAAATGTTTGTTGCTATTCTTTGGCTATTAAAAAGTTAAGGTTTTAATTTTAAAATTTCTTTAAAGGTAGAAATGGCTCAGCAGTTAAGAGCACTGGCTCCTCTTACAGAGGACTGGGTTCCATTCTTAGCACCAACGTGGTGGCTAGCAACCATCTATAACCCCAGTTGCAGGAGAATCCAACCTCTGTAGGCATTGCATTGCATGACACAGGTGCACCTGTCTACATGCAGACAATATGCTCATACATAGAAAATAAAAAAAGCTGGGTGGGGGCTGGAGAGATGGCCTAGCGGTTAAGAGCGCCGACCGCTCTTACAAAGGACCCGGGTTCAATCCCCAGCACCTGCATGGCGGCCGAGAACCATCTGAAACTCCAATTCCAGGAGAACTCCAGTTCCAGGGGAATCCGACACCCTCTTCTGACCTCCGTGGCATTGCACGACACGGGTGCACAAACCTGCATGCAGACAGTACATTGATACACATACAGAAATAAATAAAATAAAAAAAAATAGCTGGGTGGGATGGCACATGGCCTTTAATCCCAGTACTCAGGAGTAAGAGGCTGGCGGATCTCTGTGAGTTCAAGTCCAGCCTGGTCTACAGAGTGAGTTCCAGGACAGCTGGAACTACAGGGAGACCCTGTCTCAAAAAGACCAAAAAAAACCTAACTTTTGTGTTTGCCAAGAAAAAGAGAGGGACCAGGAAAATGGTTCAGTGGGTAAAGGTTTCCCAGCAAGCCTGTTCACCTGAGTTCAGTCATTTGGTAGAAGGCTAGAACTAATATACATACTCAGAGGTAAATAAATAAAATGTAAAAAAATAAAAAGAGAAAGAAATGAGGAAAAGAAAGAACCATAAATATGAACCCCTAAATCTGAATTCAGTGTTCTTAACATGTAGACACAGACACACACACACACACAATTTCTCTGGTGCGGGATGGAGTTAATTGTTTTTTGAGGCAGAGTCGCATGTAACCAAGACTTGCCTTAAACTCACTAAGTACCCTAGGATTGCCTTGACCTCTTAATCCTCCTGTTCCCTGTTCCCCAGTGATGGGATTCCAGGCATGTTTCTCTACCCCTGGGTTCACTTTGCTGTGTTTTGTTTGTTTTGTTTTGATTTGTTTTTTGAGACAGGGTCTCCCTTTAGTCCCAGCTGGCCTCGAGCTCGATATGTAGAGCATGCTGGCCTTGACCTCACAGAAATCCACCTGTCTCTACCTCTCAAGTGCTGGGATTAAAGGCGTATGCACCACGCCTGGCTCACTTTGCTGTTTTAATGATTCCACATGTCCATTTTTTTGGTGGTGACAGAGACTTAAGCTAGGGCCTCACACATGCTAAGCACAAGCTGTATCACTGAGCTAAATCCCTAGCCCACAATGTCTTCTTTTTTTATTTATTTTTATTTATTTTTATTTTTTTGTGTGTTTGAGTGTATTGCCTGCATGTAATTAAGTGTACCCATGTTGTGCAGTACCCATGGAGGTCAGATGAGAGCACCTTATCCCTGGGAACTGGTTGTTAGCAGATGGTTGTTAGCTACCATGTAGGTTCTGAGAACCAAATCTGTGTCTTCTGCAAGAGTAGAAGTGCCCTTAACCACTGAATCATCTCTTAACCACTGAATCATCTCTCCAGCCCCCATAGTGTCTTCAAAAATATCCATTCCATATTTGGATTTCTCCATTCTAAATATTTTTTTGTGTAGAAAATTTTATTTCCAGCTAGGCGTGGTGGTATGTGCCTTTAATTTCAGCACTCAGAGGCAGAGCCAGGCAGATCTCTGTGAGATCAAGGCCGGCCTGATCTACATAGTGAGTTCCAGGCCAGCTGGGTGTGCATGGAGAACTTGTCTCAAAAAAACTTTATTTCCTTACATTGCTTATTATGCTTACTTTGGTGTAGTAGTCTTTTTTGTTTTTGTTTTTGTTTTTTGTTTTGGTCTCCCTGTAGCCCCAGCTGTCCTGGAATTCACTCTGCAGACCAGGCTGGCCTTGAACTCACAAAGATCCACCTCCCTCTGCCTCCCAAGTGCTAGGATTAAAGACGTGTGCTACTACGCCCACCATGGTACAGAAGTCTTTTAACTTATAAGCTGTCCACTGTCCCCTGACAGTATTAACCTGTGAAGGGTCCAGGTCTGTTGTAAAGCTCTCCTAACTTTTGGATTTGGCTGATTATTTTTTCTTGATGTAACTGTCCTTCTTAATCATTTCAGATAACCTTTAACGGAAAGGATGGATTTGGGCAAAGGGAAGCTGCTCAGGACTGGACTGAACTCACTCTGCCAAGCCATACATCCAACCCATGGCCTTGCCTGGACCAATGGGAATCAGGTGGTTCTGACTGATTTGCAGCTTCATAGTGGAGAGGCCAAGTTTGGGGACTCTGAAGTCATTGGACAGTTCGAACAGGTCTGTGGGCTCTCCTGGGCCCCACCCAGCACAGCCAGCATGCCCTCTCTGCTCGCTGTCCAGCACAAGAAGCACATTGTTGTGTGGCAGCTATTTCCCAGCACTTTGGGTTCAAGCAAGTGGCAGATGTCTCAAATCTCTGAAATCAGAGAATCACTGCCTGTCCTTCCCCAGGGCTGTGTGTGGCACCCAAAAAGCACTGTCCTGTCTGTGCTGACTGCACAGGATGTTTCCATTTTCCCTGATGTTCACTGTAACAGTTCCCAAGTAAAAGTGGACATCAACACCAAGGGCCGAATTTACTGTGCATGTTGGACCCTGGATGGCCAGAGACTGGTGGTGGCAGTAGATAGCAGCCTTCATTCTTACATTTGGGACAGTGCTCAGAAGACTCTTCACAAGTGCTCCTTCTGCCCAGTGTTTGATGTGGACTGCTCCATCCGCTCCATCACAGCCACCTTGGACTCTCAGGTTGCTATAGCCACCGAGTTGCCACTAGATAAGATTTGTAGCCTAAATTCATCTGAAACCTTTGATGTCCCACCTCGCAGTGAAGATGCTGGTATGCATGCTCTTCCTGTGATTGGAGCAATACCCTCCGTGGATAAGCCAGTACCTTCTTCTGAAATGAATTTTGGAATGACAGTTTCTCCTTCCTTTTCAGATCCTCTGGATCTAACTCATATACATTTTAACCAATCTAGGGCTGAGGAGAGTCCTCTGATTTGTCTAAGAAAAAAGGATTACTTGACTGGAACTGGCCAGGATTCTTCACATTTGGTCCTTGTAACCTTTAAAAAAGCAATTACCATGACCAGAAAGGTCCCCATTCCAGGCATTCTGGTTCCTGATCTAATAGCATCTCATCTCGAAGCACAGTTGGTAGCAGTGGCCTCCAATACTTGTAATATAATTTTGATCTATCCTGTCATTCCATCTTCTACGCCAAAGATCCAGCAAATTCAGTTAGAGAGTAATGAAAGACCAAAAGGCATATGTTTCTTGACAGACAGATTATTATTAATTTCTGTGGGAAAACAAAAATTCACCGAAACAGCATTTCTTCCTTCATCAGAATCTGATCAGTATACCGTTCGCCTGATTGTTAGAGAAGTAATATTGGGAGAAGAATCTTCTGTAACGTCTACTGAAAGCCAGAGCGCTTCCTTTGCTTTCAGTGCTCTACCAAATAAAGCAGATAGAGAAGAGTTCACTGACAGTCTTTCCTTGGATTTTAGTCCCCTAAACAGAGGGCCCTTGTTAAGAGCTAGTATCAGTAGTCAGAGTGGAAGGTCTGGAAGAGCCCTTATTCAAGAAGTTACAAGTCCCTTATCCACTGTCTCTGGGGGTTCCATTGCCCAGAAAACACTTCACAGGCCCTCTTGGTTTTGGACAAGCTTTCCCAGACCCAGCCAAACACCAGACCATACCAGCACACCACAACCTAGTTTGCCTCAAAGGGAGAACTTACAAAAAGAAAAGGAAACCTCCCACTTGTCTAAGGAGTTGGATATCCTGTCTAGGAATCTGATTGAAATGCGGCAGTATCTTTTTGAACTCGTGGATTTTCTACATAATGAGAGGAGATTCTCTCCAGTGTATCCACTTTCTCAGGATGCTCCTTATGTTCACCTCATTTACCAGGTAACTTCTCTGAGGCATTTCCACTATCCATGAAAGCTCTTGCATCCATGGGATACTGCTGAACACACTGATGAGGCAGAGGTGCCTTAGTGCAGTCTCCTTGACCTGGGAATGTTGTATTGCAGGTCAGTTGATATATTAGTTGGATGGTAGCCTACCAACCAAATTAGTACACATACCAGTATTTCCCGTCATTTCATCACATCCTTTGTGTGGAATATGAATTACCACTCACTCTGGTAATGTCTTTTTACAAAGACAATATTTTTTTGTGTGTGTCATTTCATTGCGAAAACTGTTATATAATACAGATATTCTTTTTGTTTTAAAAAAATGTATCCGGCCGGGTGTGGTGGCACACGCCTTTAATCCTAGCACTTGGGAGGCAGAGGCAGGCGGATCTATGTGAGTTCAAGGCCAACCTGGTCTACAGAGCGAGTTCCAGGACAGCTAGGAGCTACAGGGAGACCCTGTCTGGAAAAGACCAAAAAAAAAAAAAATGTATCCACTGGGTGTGGTGGTGCAGACCTTTAATCCCAAGCACTCAGGAGGCAGAGGCAGGCAGATCTTTGTGAGTTCAAGGCCAGGACAGCTGGGGCTACTGGGAGACCCTGTCTCAAAAAAAACAATAAAAAATTGTACCCACTTAAAATGTTTTGAATGCATCTTTGTGCTTGCCCTCTGTGCAAGTGTATCACACATCTTTCATGGACACTTCCTTTCACATTGAATCTGGCTCTGCTCCATCCTGTCCATACCTGTTTTGTTTTGTTTTTTTGTATTTTTGAGACAGGGTCTCCCTTTAGTCCCAGCTGGCCTAGAGCTCACTCTGTAGACCAGGCTGGCCTTGAACTCACAGAGATTCACCTGCCTCTACCTCCTGAGTGCTAGGATTAAAAAGTGTGTGCCACCACGCCCGGCTCATACCTGTTTCAATCAGTGGCTTAATGTGGATCCTTCTTTATTTGCTTCCATACAGTCTAACATAGACCTTTGTATACATAGGTACATATGGTGTGTGTGTACAGAGTGCTCTGTCATTGCTTTGCAGGAATAGAGTCATAAGGTGCACTGGAATTCACACTGAGTGTTTGTTCAGCTTTGTTTTCAGTTAGTCACTGCAAATGGTGCTGAAATGATATATTTATCCATTTGGTTTAGTACCTTTATTTTTGTTGGATTAGTGCCCAGAAATGGAAGTGTAAATATGAAGAGTGTGTTTCTACATTTGTATTTTTGTTTTTTTAATATTTTTTAAATTTTATTTATTCTTTATGTGTATGAATGTACTGTCTGCATACAGATCTGTGCACCCATGTCGTGCAATGCCGAGGAGGTCAGAAGAGGGCATCAGATTCCCCTGGAACTGGAGTTAAAGACGGTTCTCAGCCGCCATGTGGGTGCTGGGGATCAAACCTGGGTCCTCTGCAAGAGCAGTCGGTACTCTTAACCGCTGGGCCATCCCTCCTCTGCAAGAGCAGTCGGTACTCTTAACCGCTGGGCCATCCCTCCAGCCCTATATTTTTGTTTTTTGAGCTAGGGCCTCCTGTATCTCAAGCTAGCCTCTCTAGGATGACCTTGAACTTCTTGCATGTGGGGGTGTGTGGAATATGTATGTGTTCATTTGAGTGTACATGTTCAGGTGAATGTGCACATATATGGAGGCCAGAAGTCAATTTCAGATGTCTTCCTACATCATCTTCCATCTTAATTCATTTTTAAATTTATTTTTATTATCTTTAATTTGTGTATATATGTATGTGTGTATGTGTGTGCATGTATGTTTGTCTGTGTCTGTGTCTGTTCTTGTGTGTGGGTACATGCATGTGAGTGCAGGTGTCTACAGAGGCAAAAGGTCTGGATCCTCCTGGACCTGAAATTATAGGCCGTTGTGAGCTACCTAACATAGGTGCTGGGAACCAACTTGGGTCCTCTGGAGGAACAGTAAATGCCCTTAACCTCTGAGCCATCTATCTAACCCTATGTACCTTTTTTTTTTTTTTTTTTTTTGTATTTTTGAGACAGGGTCTCTCTTTAGTCCCAGCTGGCCTGGAGTTCACTCTGTAGACCAGGCTGGCCTTGAATTCACAGAGATCCACCTGCCTCTGCCTCCTGAGTGCTGGGATTAAAGGCGTGCGCCACCATGCCCAGCATGTACCTTATTTTTTTGGAGAAATGGTCTCTCACTGAACCTGGAGCTTATCGATTCAGCTAAGTTGTATGCCCAAAGAGTTCCAGGAATCACCTGTGTCTATCCTGCCCGGAGCTGGAGTTACATATGTACATGCCCTGCTCTTTTTTGCATGTATGCTGGGAATGCAAGCTTATGCTTTTGTAGCAGGTACTAAACCACCTCCCCTGGTCATGACCTTGAAGTTCTGCTTCTTCTGCCTGCACCTCCCAGGCACCACACCTGATTTTATGTCATGCTGGGGATCAACTCAGGGCCTTCTGTGTACTAGGCAAGTACTCTTCCTTATTGAACCATAACTTTTGCCCTGTTTCTACCCTTTGGGATACTTATTTATGTTCAAGCACACACACATATGGGGATTAGAGGGTAACTTGGTGTCACCTCTTCTGTCTTCAAACTCAGATCATCAGCTTAATGGCAAACACCTTTACCCACTGAACCATCTCATTTCATAAGTTTGGCTGTGAGTTTTTTTTTTTATCGAACCCGGGTCCTCTGCAAGAATAGTCAGTGCTCTTAACTGCTAGGCCATCTCTGCAGCCCCAATTTTATTATTATTATTTTATGTGTGTGAAACTGTTGCCTGCATGTATGTAAGTGCATCCACTTTGTGCGATGCCCATGGAGGGCAGAAGATTCCATGGAATGGAACTGGAGTTACAGTTGTTAGCTGCAAAAATTCAAAAATTCTTTTTTTTTTTTTTTTGCTCTTTGAAACAGGGTCCCCCTGTAGCTCTGGCTGTTTTGGAACTCACTCTGTAGACCAGGCTGGCCTTGAACTCACAGAGATTTGCCTGCCTCTGCCTCCCAAGTGCTAGGATTAAAGTCATGCACCAACATGCCCAGCTCAAAAATTCTTAATGTAGATTGGCTGTGAGTTTTTAGAAACCAAAGAATAGAGGCTGGAGAGATGGGTCACTGGTCATGAGCATCAGCCACTCTTCCAGAGGACTGGGGTTGGGTTCCTTGTAACCATATGGTAGCTAACAGCTGTCTGTAACTCCAGTTCCAGGAGATTTGATGCCCTCTTCTGACCTCCATGGGCATTGTGGGTACTGGTGCACCTACATACAGGCAGGCAAAAACACTCATACACATAAAGTAAAAACAATAAATGTTTAAAAATGAATAAAAGGGGCCGGAGAGAGGGTTCAGCAGTTAAGAGTGCTGACTGCTTTTGCAGAGGACCCTGGTTCAATTCCCAGCACCCACATGGTGGGTAACAACCACTTGTAACTCCAGTTCTAGGGGATCCAACACCTTCCTCTGATTTCCACAGGCTCCTGCAGTGGGTGGTACATGTACATGCACTCAGACACAAACAAGTATTAAAGTAATAAACAGTTCTGAATATAGAAAGACTATATTGTGGGCTAGAGAGATGGCCTAGCAGTTAAGAGCTCTGACCGCTCTTACAGAGGACCCAGGTTCGATCCCCAGCACCCACATGGCAGCCGAGAGCCGTCTGAAACTCCAATTCCAGGAGAACTCCAGTTCCAGGGGAGTCTGACACCCTCTTCTGACCTCCGCGGCATTGCACAACACAAGTACACAAATTTGCATGCAGACAGTACATTCATACACATACAGAAAAAAAAAAAGAGACTATATTGTGTATACCTAATCCAGATATCTAAAATCTGAAATGCTCTAAATTTCAATACTCTTTGCCTGGTCTATGTTGTGAGTTCCAGTTCGAGGCCACCTTAGGCTATAGGGAGACCCTGTCTCAAAAAAAGGCCAAAAACACCAAAATAAAACAGTTTGTTTCATTATGGTGTTTTTATGTATGCACGTTATATGCTTTGATTGTATTCACTGTTCTTTTTCCCTCTCCCTCTTTCCCTGATCTCCACTGTATCCCCAGAACTGTTCCCTTTTACTTTCATGTCTCCCTCCCTTAGATTGCAAGGAATCATGACACTTGTCTAAGTCTGACTTATTTCATTGAATGTGATCTCTGTTTCCATTTTAACATACTTCTCTAAATGCTTAAATGAAGATTCTGTTTTTTGTTGTTTTCTTTTTTTAAATTTTTAATTTAATTTTATTTATTTATGTGTATGAATGTACTGTCTGCATGTAGGTTTGTGCACCCTTGTTGTGCAATGCCTTGGAGGTCAGAAGAGGGTGTCACATTCCCCTGGAACTGGAGTTCTCCTGGAATTGGAGTTACAGGTGGTTCTCAGCTGCCATGTGGGTGCTGGGGATCGAACCCGGGTCCTCTGCAAGAGCAGTCGGTGCTCTTAACCGCTAGGCCATCTCTCCAGCCCCTGTTGTTTTTTTCAAGACAGGGTCTCCCTGTAGCCCCAGCTGTCCTGGAACTCACTCTGTAGACCAGCTGGCCTTGAACTCACAAAGATCCGCCTGCCTCTGCCTCCCGAGTGCTAGGATTAAAGGCGTGTGCCACCACACCCGGCAAAGATATTGTTTAAAATAAGAAGTAATACTTGTTTTTAATTTTTATTGTTGTGTGTTTTTGTGTGTGTGTGAAAGTGAGAGAGAGAGAGAGAGAGAGAGAGAGAGAGAGAGAGAGAGAGAGAATGAATGTCACATGGCACACATGTGGAAGTCAGAGGACAACTTTCAGGAGTTGATTCTCACTGAGCTTGGTGACGTATGCCTTTAATCACAGCACTCAGGAGGTAGAGGCAGGTGGATCTCTGGGAAATCGAGGCCAGCCTGGTGTACTTAGTAAGTTCCAGGCCAGCATGGGGCTACAGGGATACCCTCAGTTCTCTCCTTCTCCCTTGGGTTCTAGGGATTGAACTTGGGTCTTCATGCTGAATAGTAAGCGCTTTTACCCAATGAGCAATCTCATTAGCTCTAGAAGTAATATTTTTATTCCATGCTCATGATTATGCTTTGGGACTCATAATGTGTATTAAGTTAGAACTAGAACAATTCTTTTCATTTTTTGGTCTCTGTGAGACAAGGTCTTCCTTTAGTCCCACCTGGCATGGAACTCACTATGTAGAGCAGGCTGGCCTTGAACTGTCTGTATCTGCTGGGATTATAGGTGTGTGCCACCAGGCCTGGCTAGAACAATTCTTAAGCATTTTTTCTCTAAGTATATTTTAAGCCATTTCTAAAGATGACTTTATTTTTTCCTGAAAATTTTTTAAATCATTCATTTTCCTTTGTACTTTCCTAGCTTTTTGCCTACAGCTTGGATGTCTCACTTGCGTAAGCCTTCACCACCCAGGACCTCCTGGCATTCTCCCTTCCTAATAAAGCAAACATGGAGTTTTCTAGTTTTATCTGGAACAGCCAGCAACACTGCTTCACCAGTTCTGTCCTTTATCCTTTCTGATTCTCCTATTCTAGGAGAACAAGTTCCTGAGATATCCTGGTGTTAGTTTTTTTATTATTATTATTATTTAGTTAGTTAGTTAGTTAGTTATTTATTTGTATGAATGTACTGTCTGCATGTAGGTTTGTGCACCCGTGTCATGCAATGCCTCGGAAGTCAGAAGAGGGTCTTGGATTCCCCTGGAACTGGAGTTCTCCTGGAATTGGAGTTACAGATGGTTCTCAGCCGCCATGTGGGTGCTGGGGATCGAACCCGGGTCCTCTGCAAGAGCGTCGGCTCTCTTAACCGCTAGGCCATCTCTCCAGCCCCCTGGTGTTAGTTTTAATCCCAAGCTAAGAGTAGATCAGGAGGCAAAGTAAGTCAGGGGTTGTGTTTTGTGTTTTGTTCTCTTTTTTTTTTTTTTTTTTTTATTTTGGAGGTTGAAACAGGAGGTGGTCAGCCTAGGCTACAGAACTTATCTCAAACAATCAAAACAAAACAATTCCTATCTGTTACCACTATCTACTACAGCTCTTCTCAGAGTTCTTTTATATAACTAATAGAAGAGAACAGGCCGGGCATGGTGGCACATGCCTTTAATCCCAGCACTGAGGAGGCAGAGGCAGGCAGAGCTCTGTGAGTTATTAAGCCAGCCTGGTCTACAGATTGAGCGCCAGGCCAGCTGGAATAAGGGAAACCCTGACGC
>VZQC01000511.1:91711-151877 GCA_009823505.1 Rhizomys pruinosus
AGTGAAATAATTAGCTGCACATCAACACTCATCACCTACGACTTTATAGAAAAGGCGATGGGGAGGGAGAGCAGGTGGATTCGGGTGAGTTCAATGTCATCCTGGTTTACAGAGCAAGTTACAGGCCAACTGGTGCTTTAGGGAGAACCTGTCTCGAAAGACCAAAAAAAAAAAAAAAGAGATGAAAGGGATTTGTAGTATTACTTAGGGTTAGGTGACACTGTGAGGCAGGAAGGGAATGTCAAAGACTTATGTCATGTGGATCACTCAGACAAAGCTAAAGAACATACATTTTCATTTGAAACAGACATTTCTCATATGGTGCTATGCATACAAACTTGTGTATGACGAAAGGGAAAAAAGAGAAAACCAAAAAAAAAAAAAAAAAAAAAAAGATGCCAGGTATGGAGGTATACACCTGTAATCCCAGGACTCAGGCATCTGACTCAGGAAGTTCACAAGTTTGAGGCCTTCCTGGGCTACATGATAAGTACATATGGGCCAACCACAGCTATGTAGCAAGACCTTATCTGTTTTGTCCCAATTTGCTTTCTTGTTGCTGCAATAAACACTGTGATCAAAGCAATTTAGGGAAGAAAGGGTTTATTTTACAAGTTATAGCCCATCAGCAAGAGAAGCCAGGGAAAGAGCTTGAAGCAGACACCGCAGAGGAATGCTGCCTTATTGGCTTGCTCCCTGCGTCATGCTTAGCTAGCCTTTTTATACAGCCCAGGCCCACTTGCCTAGGGATAGTCCCATCCACAGTGGGCTAGGCACTCCTACATCAAGTAGCAATCAAGACAGTGCCCCACAGAAATGCCCACAGGCCAGTCTGGCTGATGCAGTCCCCAACTGAGGTTCTCTCTTCCCAAGTGTGTCAAGTAGACACCCAAGATTAGACATCCCATCTTTTTCTTTAGAGAATTCTATAAAAGCCTGAATTTGTTGTGTGTTTATTTTACTTTGTAGATTCCCAGTGGATACTTCTCTCTGCTGACAGTGACGGTTTCATCCCATTAACTTTCACACCCACCCAGGCAGTCATGGTGAGAGATGGCAGCCTGCTCAGGTCAGAGGTCTCTGGGGAGTCTCTTTCTCAAAGTCAAGACCCTGTTTCTCCACCTGAAATCTTTGGAGACCTTACCACCCAGAATTTAGATACAACTGGTTATTCTAACAGTTTCAGTGTTGTGGCCTGATAGCTGCTTGCAGAGCACTTGTTCTGCCACCTTGCCCCTGGGCTGTGATGTGCTGCTGGGGAGCAGAAGCAGAGCTCAGTCTGTCAGGGTGGTGGCATATGTATTCCTCCATGTGCTGCTTTCTGTGTCTGAGGATGGAATTCCCAGAACAGAACAATACTATTTCCTTATGAATTATGTTTTATAATTTCTCCAAGGCTTTGCACCCACAACCCAGAGCTGTGTTAACACTGTCTCAGGAGCACTTCACATGACATTATGATAGGTCTTTTTCTTGACTTAAAGATGATGAGGGGCCAGTGAGATTGCTCATGGGTAAAGGTGCTTGCCCAGAGGGACCGAGTACCATCCCTTAGACCTACAAGGTAGAAGGAGAGAATTGATTCCCACAAGCTATCATCTGACCACACACACACACCACACAAAAATATAATATATATATATTTTTTATATATATATATTTGGTCTTTTTGAGACAGGGTGAGGCCAACTGCAGAGCTTCCTCCAGAGCCAGGCACCCTGGAAGCAGAACTCATGGGGTTTTTGTTGTTGTTTGTTTTGGGTCTTTTTTTTTTGAGACAGGGTCTCCCTTTAGTCCCAGCTGGCTGGAGCTCAAGAAAAAAGTCTGACAGTAAGGAGAGCTTGTGTTTTAAACCTCAGCCAGCAGGAATTTTTGGAGCCCAAAGAAGGTAAAAAGCGTGACTTCTGCCAGGCGTGGTGGCACACTCCTTTAATCCCAGCACTGGGGAGGCAGAGGCAGGCTGATCTCTGTGAGTTCAAGGCCAGCCTGGTCTACAGAGTGAGTTCCAGGACAGCTGGGACTAAAGGGAGACCCTGTCTCAAAAAAAACAAAACAAAACAAAAACAACAAAAAAACCCATGAGTTCTGTTCCCAAGGTGCCTGGCTCTGGCTCTGAGGAAGCTGTGCAGTTGCCTCACCCTCCTGCTTCCTTTAACAGCTCTGTCTGACACAGGTAAAGAGACTGCTACCCTGGGCAGTTTTAAAATAGTATTTCAGGAGACGTGAATCTCTAGGCTCCACCTGAACACGTGCTGGCGCTACTAGCACGGGGCAGTTATCCCTCCTCGTACTCAGCCCTCTTGGTTAATTCCTCACTTTTTTTTCTTTCTGGTGCTGGGATCAGTCCTGGCACCTTGTACATGCTAGGCAAGTGCTCTGTCCACCAGTGACCTATATACCTCCGGCCCAACTTGTTACTTTAATATTTTTAAACTCCTTTCAAATCTTAGAGACCATCGTAAATCTGAAAATATTTCAAAAAGTTGAAAATTTCACAGGGTGTAAAACAATTCTAAAAAGTACCAATTGGTCTGCCGGGTGTGGTGGTGCACACCTTTAATCCTAGCACTTGGGAGGCAGAGGCAGGTGGATCTTTGGTGTGAGTTCAAGGCTAACAAGCATGGTCTACAGAGCAAATTCCAGGACGTCTGGGCTCCGAGGGAGACCCTGTCTCGAAGAAGAGCGAAAATAAAAAAAAAAAAAAAAATAAAAAGTATAACCCAATTGGTTTAACTTTGGGTTAGGTGTCAGTTGTGTATAGATGGAAAGAACCTCAGATTTATTAAATAGGACATACTTCTTTCACTGCCTTCAAGCAGGATCATAGATTTCAGTCACTCCAGCACAACAGACTGATCAGGGTCTGGGAAGACAGAGCACATCTGCAGATAAGTTGTGCCAACCATAGAAGCTCCATTAACACATATACTCCCTCCAACCTCTCCTTTAAGATTACTCAGAGAGGAAATATTTTGTGCCTTTGGGGACTCCTATCTGTTATAGTTTATGAAGGTGGAGCTGGGCTAGGAAAGAAGCAAAGGCCCATTTTGTGGTTCAGATGCATTAGACAACTGGTGGGATAATGGAAGGGGAGGTCACTTGTCTGTAATCAGCAGCCTAAGTGGTGGCTGAGGGTTGCCTGAGGCCTGGCTCCATCTGCAGAGGAAGTGTCTGGGCTGCGATGAAATCACTACTATTACAAAACCTAAAGAGGGGGGACTAAGGGACCCTTGAGTAAGATCAATGTGAATGCCTCAAGACGGGCTTTATAATCACCATTTCTCAGGACAAACTACTCTGAATAAGTCTTCAGTAAAATCACAATAGCAGTTGTGGCTGTTTTGAATGTTTTGATGAAATGTTTTTTGTGCTTATCATTGGTATAAAGAAATATGGATTTTTGCATGTGTATAGTTGTTGTCATTGTATTTCTTCCTCCAGAATGTAAATTGTTTATAATAAATTATTTTCATCACATCTCTTACACAGATGTTTCTTTGTCCTCCCTGGTACTACAGTCACTGGAACAATGGATGCTAATCCAGTATTTGATGGCTTTGGAGAAAAACACTGAATTCTTTAACTTGTTTAATGTCGTATTAAAAATATTTAGTGGGGCTGGGCATGGTGGTGCACACCTTTAATCCCAGCACTTGGGAGGCAGAGGCAGGTGGATCTCTGTGAGTTTAAGGCCAGCCTGGTCTACATAGCGAGCTCCAGGCCAGCTGAGACTAAAGGGAGACCCTGTCTCAAAAAAAGATCCCCCCCCCAAATTAGCGGGGCTGGAAGGATGTTCGTTGGTTAAGAGTGTTTGCTGTTCTTCCAGAGGACCTGAGTATGTTTGTCAGGCTGCTAACAATTGCCTGTGTAAGTCCATCTTCAGGGCTGGAGAGACAGCTCAGCAGTTAAGAGCACAAGCTGCTCTTGCAGGGGACCTGGGTTCAGTTCCCAGGATCCACATGGCAGCTACCCTCTTCTGACCTCCTCAGGCATTGCATGACATGGGGGCACTTATACACAAGCAGGCAATATACTCATACACATAAAGTAAAAATAAAATATTAAGAAATTACTTCCAGCTTCAGGGGATCAGATGCTCTTTCTGGGCTCTTCAGGCACCTGCTTACATGTGGCACACACACAGACCCACCAATAAAAATAAAATTAAAAATTTAGGCATGGTATGGTAGAACATGCCTTTAATCTCAGCACTTAGAAGACAGGCAGGTGGTGGTGGTTGGTTGTTTTTAATGTGAATTCTGGGGATCAAGCTCAAGTTCTCATCCTTACAGGGCAAGTGCTCTACTGACTGAGCCATCTCCCCAGCCCTCTGATTTGTTCATTAATGATTTTTTAAATTTTATTTATTTATTTATTTATTTATTTATTTAATGGGTATGAGTGTTATGTATGTAAGTGCACCTGTGTTGTGCAGCATCCACAGAGGCCAAAAGGGGAGTCAAATCTCATGGAACTGGAGTTATCAATGATTATTGGGTTGTTAGCTGCCATGTCGGTGCTGGGAGTCTAACCTGGGTCTTCTGCAAGAATAGTCATTGCTCTTAACCATTGAGCCATCTCTCCAGACCCTCTGACTTGTTTTTAATTCATTCAGTTCCTTCCTTCCTTCCTTTTCTTCTTCTCTCTCTCCCTCTCTCCTGTATATGATCTGTGCAGGTAAAAACTTGCCTGTGTGTGCACGTCTAAAAGCTACAAACCTAAAAGCTACCTTCCTATATTACCTTCTTTTTTGAGACAGGATCTTTCACTGAACCAGGAGCAAGTCCCTGCTGTCTCCAAGCCCTTTCCTCACAGTGCAGGATCTGAACTTGGGTCCTCATGCTATGTAAATGGCGAGCAAGTCACCCACCAAGCCATCACCCCGGCCTCCATTTAATTTTATTTCTAAGCTCCATCCTTGTTATGTTCTGTTATTTTTACCCTTGTGAATTGGCACAGCTCACCTACACTGCCGGCATGATGGATATTTGGTTGCTTCCTGGTTCCGTTTTGAAATTATAAGCCATATTACTTTGAATATTTTTATAAATGCCTCCTTATGCAAGTATTTGAGAATCCTCTCTGTGGTCTTTTACCTAGAAATGATTTTGTTCTTTTATGCTGTTTGGTTACCATGTATTGCTTTAAGTATATTTTGAGGTTAGGTATCATAATACTTTGTTCTTTTTTGCTCAAGACAATTTAGGTATTCAGATTTTTCCATAGTTCCATATGAATATAAGGATAGTTTTGTGGGTTTTTTTTTTTTTTTTTTTTTTTTTTTTTTGATCTTTCAAGACAGGGTCCTTCACTGTAGCCCCAACTGTCCTGGGAACTCACTCTGTAGACCAAGGGCTGGCTCTTGAACTCACAGATCCGTCCTGCCTCTGCTTCAAGTGCTAGGTTAGGCGTGCGCCACGATGCCCGACTTGTTTGTGTTTTTATGTGTATGAATGTATGTCTGCATGGTACCTTCCCTCGGTGCAGAACATACATCATGCATGTATTGACAATCCCGTGCGATGCTCATGCACCCGTCTTCGTGCAATGCCTCGGAGGTTCAGAAGAGGGTGTCGGGAACTGGGAGTTAAAGATGGTTTCAGCCGCCTATGGTGGGTGCTGGGGATCAAAAACTGGGGTCCTCTGCAAGAAGACAGTCAGTGCTCTTAACTTTACGGCCATTCTCTCCCAGCCCCACCGGATAGTTTGTTTTTTATTTTCTCTCTTTATAAGGGTGTTGGCTTGTAGATATGGTTCAGTGGTAGATTTATGGTTTGCCGCTTGCATGATCCTACACCTTAAGGTTCACTCTCCTAGCCAGAAAAAAGAAAATTGTACAAGGGGGGGGCACCATGTCTATAATTTCCAGAGCTTGGCTAGGCTGGAGGCCAAAGTTATTGGTGAGTTTTGAGAACCGACTCCGGGCTACATAGTGAGTCTTGTGTCACAGGGGCCACAAAATGAAATAATTGCTGTAGGATTTTAGTAGATATCGTCCTTGGGTGGAAACATTTCTTTTTGTTCTTGATTTGCTGCATACTTTTTTTATTGTCACTTTTTCTGTTGCTGTGATAACACCATGACCAAAGGAACTTTATAAAAGGAAAGGTTTATTTGAGCTTACGATTGACAGTTCCAGGGAATTAGACTCATTGTGGTGGGAGGCATCGGCTGGATCTGGAGATGGAGGCAGCATCAGAGGGTGCCACATCTCGCAATGAGCACACGAAGCCAAGAGAGGAAGCAACGTAGACCACGAGGCTTGTTATAAACTCACTAAGCCTGCCACCCAATAACGTACTTCCTCTAGCAACCAGCGCACACGCCTATCTGAAAAGACTCCAAAAACATGAGCCGGAGAGAGACTCGATGGGCACTAAGGCTGCACTCACTCTTGATCTATAAGTTATGCTTCACGCACAACAATCTTACTTTTTTATCAACCTTTCTAAATCTACGTCAGATAGGAGTATATAGTGTCTGATATGAGTTGATGATGTTCTTGTTCATTAGAGAGTGTTCGAAGAAATGTTCAGGGAGGCAGTGGGATCAGGGGATCTGCAGCTCTGCAGAGAGCTCTGCCTGAGAATTGGAGAGTGCAGTGCCATTTGGGGGGAGGGTGAGATCCTACTGCCTTGGGAAGCTGAAGAAGATTAATAGTAGGCCGCGCACTATGTAACAGTGGTACGTATATGAGAAACACGGGAGGATGCTATACCCGCACGACAGAGCACTATGTATTGGTATCAGACGGGAGGGGTTTATACTCCAGCAGCAGCCACCACGCGGATACGCAGATTCTAGTAGGTGAGCTTCTAGATATGCCCAGCGTTCCTTCACTGGCATTGCCAGTTTCCTTGTGTACTAGTTACTTCCGTGTGATAAAATTACCCTGACAAATCCACTTAAGAACAGTTAAGGGTTTGATTTTGCTCATCACGATCCAGAGTAAGTCATCAATGGTGAGAAGCTCTGGCTGCCAGGAGCTAGAGCAGCTGGTCATAGTCCACGAGTCAGGAGGCAGAGGAGAATGAAGGCTTGATGCCCGCAACTCTTCTTTTTTTTCTTCATTTTAGAACCCAGCATGTAACGGTGCGCCACCCACGTGGGAGGTCTTCCTGCCTCAGTTAATCTTATCAAGATAGTCGTCCTGATGGCATGTGGGCTCACGCCTTTGATCCCAGCCCTTTGGAGGAAGAGGCAGACCAGATCTCTGAATTCAAGCCAGCCTGGTCCTACATGGTAAGCTCCAGGCCAGCTGGGATTAAAGGGAACCCTCCTTGAAAAGACAAAAAAAAAAAAAAAAAAAAAAATTCCTCACAGGTGCGCCAGAGGCTTTTCTCCTAGGTGTATTTTAGTCTCTTGTGTCATTATCATCAGTTATTGGTGAACGTCATCTATAGGTTCTGGTGATCTTGTTTAGGTATTAATTCGATTGATTGGCATATCGTGCTGAATGATATACATAATTGTATTTTGCTCACAAGAAATGGTCATACTACTTCGGAGCTATGAGGGGAGGAAAGGACTAGCTTTGAACCCATGAGCCGCCAATTTGGGTGAGTTGGGGACCATAGGTCCCCATCTCTAAACTGAAATGAGGGCTTGCAGATATTGACGTTAAACAAGTTAGCAGGTGTGATGATCTCATACAATGTAGACCAGCACTTGGTTGGAAGAGGCAGAAGGATCAGGAGTTCATGACTAACCTCAGCTACATAGTGATTTGAGGCCAGCCTAATCAAAAAACAAACAAAATCCCGAGAAGCCAGGTGATGCTCACCTTTTGATCTCAACACTTGGAGATAGAGAGATGGAGGTGGCAAATTTCTGGTTGTGAGTTCCGGGCCAGCCCAAGGGCTACACAGTGAGACCTTTTTTTTTTTTTTTTTTTTGTGGGGCTGGAGAGAAGATGACCTAGCGGTTAAAGAGCGCCAACCGCTCTTTGGCACCACGGACCTGACAAGGTTGAATCCCTCAGCCCCTCACCTATGCGGCTGAGAACGTCTGTAATTCCAATCAGTCCCAGGAGAACTCCAGTTCGCACTGGGGGAATCTGACACCATCTCTGACCTCCAAGGGCATAGCACGATCCTTCAACGGTGTGCACTAAAAGCCTACTCTGGGAGGTGTAGACAAGTAGATTAGGAGCTTCATGGATACACATTGAAATAAAGTAATATAAATTTATAAATTTAAAAAAAAAAAATCTTTGTTTTAAAAAACAGAGAAACAAAGACAAGTTCAGGCGGTAGGGGTGGGTGCATGCTTTAATCCCAGCACTCATGGAGGCAGAGGCAGAGGATTGTTCTGGGGAGTTTATAGGCCAGCCTGATTCTAGTACAGGGTATTTGGGCAATTTCTGCAGGCCTAGGGGACTGAGGGGAAGATCCTGTCTCAGAAAATTAACCGAAAAACTCAACTACAAACAACAACTTTCCAACAACAACGGAAAAAACACAGCAAATAAGTAGGGGGGGTGTACCGTTACCCACGGTATGTGGTAAAAGATGGGAACATACGAACTTCTATCTCCCTTTCTGTGATACTGCAGTTAGACCTGTCAGTTGTGGAGACCAAAACCAAGTTTGATGGGTTAAGGGGGCAGGTGAAGAACAACAAGATGGGATTTTCCTTTTTTTTTTTTTTATTTTTTGGTGCTTTCGAGAAAGGGTCCTCCCTGTAGCCCAGCTGTCCCTGGATTGAATCCACAAACGATCCGCACTGTCTATTTGCCTCCAGTGCTAGGAATATAAAGCATCGCGTCACCATGCCACGAATCTAAGATGGATTATCTTGGAATGGGAGAAAAGTTAATATGCTTGTTATTGCTTAGATGAGGGTGACCGTACTATACTTCAATTCTCATGTTCATCCAAGGTGAATGACAATGGTGTTCCTCCAGGTCTAGGAACACACACATGCAGGGTTACATGCCTGGGGCAATAGCCAGGTTTAATGGCACTGGACAGCCTAACCCACTCCTCAGGAGGCTCCAGCCAGAGATAGTAAGCTGTCTATAGTCACATGTTTCACTTAGTACTAATAGAAGATAAACTCGTTTAACACATTTCTTTTTGTATTTTGAGACAGGGTTTTACATAGTTCATCAAGCTGGATTCAAACTTTATATGTAACTGAGGCTCTAGCCCTGAACTTATCCTCCTGTGTCTACCTCCTGAGTGGTGAAATTGTGCCTATGAGGCTTCTATCATGCAGCGCTAGCTAAAAGTTTGATTTTTGAAGAAAAATTAATTAATTTAGCCCTTCTCAGTGGATGTACTCCTTGCTCTAAAGACTGATGGGCTCTAGACAAACTTAGTTCCTGGCCGGGCAAAGGAGGGCTGCCACGCCTTTAATCCTATGCACTCTGGAGGAGGCAGAGCAGGCGGATCACTGTGAGATCAAAGGCCAGACTGGTCTACACACAGGGGGTTCCAGCAGCTGGGGCTACATGGAGAACCCTGTCCTGGAACTAAATGAGAAAAAACAAAACAAAACGAAAACTATAGTTCCTATNTTTTTTTTTTGATCTTTTCAAGTCAGGGTCTCCCTGTAGCCCCAACTGTCCTGGAACTCACTCTGTAGACCAGGCTGGCCTTGAACTCACAAAGATCCGTCTGCCTCTGCCTCCCAAGTGCTAGGATTAAAGGCGTGCGCCACCATGCCCGACTTGTTTGTTTTTATGTGTATGAATGTATGTCTGCATGTACCCGTGCAGACATACATTCATGCATGTATGACACCCGTGCATGTCATGCACCCGTGTTGTGCAATGCCTCGGAGGTCAGAAGAGGGTGTCGGGAACTGGAGTTAAAGATGGTTCTCAGCCGCCATGTGGGTGCTGGGGATCAAACCTGGGTCCTCTGCAAGAGCAGTCGGTGCTCTTAACCTTTAGGCCATCTCTCCAGCCCCAGGATAGTTGTTTTTATTTTCTCTCTTTATAAAGGGTGTTGGACTGTGGATATGGTTCAGTGGTAGAATGGTTGCCTTGCATGATCCTCACCTTAGGTTCACTCCCTAGCCAGAAAAAAAAAAAATTGTCAAGGGGGGCACATGTCTATAATCCCAGAGCTTGGTAGGCTAGGCCAAAGTTTGGTGAGTTTGAGACCGACTCGGGCTACATAGTGAAGTCTTGTGTCACACACAAAAATGAATATTTGCTGTAGGATTTTAGTAGATATCGTCCTTGGGTGGAAACATTTCTTTTTGTTCTTGATTTGCTGCATACTTTTATTATGTCACTTTTCTGTTGCTGTGATAAAACACCATGACCAAAGGAACTTATAAAAGGAAGAGTTTATTTGAGCTTACGATTGACAGTTCCAGGGAATTAGACTCCATTGTGGTGGGAGGCATGGCGGCTGGAGCTGGAGCAGCATGCAGAGGGTCACATCTCGCAAAGAGCACAGGAAGCCAAGAGAGAGCAACTGTAGACCACGAGGCTTGTTATACTCACTAAGCCTGCCCCCAATAACGTACTTCCTCTAGCACAGCCACACCTTCTAAGACCTCCAAAAACAGTGCCACCAACTGGAGACAAATGTCTGAATACTTACAGCCTATGGGGGACACTCATTCAAACCACCACAACATCTTACTTTTTTATCAAACATTTCTATGTGAAAGAAGGTTGATGAGTTCTGTGTGGATGCATGGTCCTGGGATTGCCTCAGAAATGTTCAGGGAGGCAGTGGGATCAGGGGATCTGCAGCTCTGCAGAGAGCTCTGCCTGAGAATTGGAGAGTGCAGTGCCATTTGGGGGGAGGGTGAGATCCTACTGCCTTGGGAAGCTGAAGAAGATTAAGTGGCCTCAAGAGAGAAGGAGACAAAAGGAAGCACAGCAAATGATGGTCAGAGAAGATGAAGAGCAGCCCAGGGAGGCAGAGCTGTGAGATGGGATGCCCAGCGTTCCTTCACTGGCATTGCCAGTTTCCTTGGTGTACTAGTTACTTCCTGTGATAAAATTCCCTGACAAATCCACTTAAGAACGAAAGGGTTTGTTTTGGCTCACAGTTCCAGAGTACAGTCCATAATGGTGAGAAGGCTTGGCTCCAGAGCTCCAGGCAGCTGGTCGTCCACAGTCAGGAGGCAGAGGGAGATGAAGGCTTGTGCCCAGCTTACTTTCTTTTTTTTTCTTCATTTTAGAACTCCAGCCATGTAACGGTGCCGCCCACCATGGGCAGGTCTTCCTGCCTCAGTTAATTTGATCAAGATAGCTCCTGGATGGGCATGTGGGCTCACGCCTTTGATCCCAGCCCTTTGGAGGAAGAGGCAGACAGATCTCTGAATTCAAGGCCAGCCTGGTCTACATGGTAAGCTCCAGGCCAGCTGGGATTAAAGGAGACCCTGCCTTGAAAAGACAAAAAAAAAAAAAAAAATTCCTCACAGGTGCGCCAGAGGCTTTTCTCCTAGGTGATTTTAGATCCTTGTCAAGTGGACAATCAGTATTAACCATTATAGTTTGGTACTTGGTTAGGTATTATTCATTTGATTGGCATATCGATCCTGATGTATACATAATGTATTTGCTCAAACAAGAAATGGCCATCTATTCAGGAAGCTGAGGGAAAAGGACTACTTGAACCCAGGCATTGAGTGAGCTTGGGGGACATAGGTCCCATCTCTAAACTAAACTGAGGCTCAGATTTGCTAAACAAGTTAGCCAGGTGTGATGATCCATACCTGTAACCCAGCACTTGAGAGGTAGAGGCAGAAGGATCAGGAGTTCATGACTAACCTCAGCTACATAGTGAATTTGAGGCCAGCCTATCAAAAAACAAACAAAAATCCCAAAGCCAGGTGCTCACTTTTGATCTCAGCACTTGGGAGATAGAGGGTGGCAAATCTCTGTTGTGAGTTCCAGGCCAGCCAGGGCTACACAGTGAGACCTTATCTCAAAAAACAAAACAATGGGGCTGGAGAGATGACCTAGCGGTTAAGAGCACTGACCGCTCTTGCACAGGACCCAGGTTCGATCCCCAGCACCCACATGGCGGCTGAGAACCGTCTGTAATTCCAATTCCAGGAGAACTCCAGTTCCAGGGGAATCTGACACCCTCTTTTGACCTCCAAGGCATTGCACGACACGGGTGCACAAACCTACATGTAGACAGTACACTCATACACATAAATAAATAAATAAATAAAATTAAAAAAAAATCTTTGTTTAAAAACAAAACAAAACAAGCCAGGCGTGGTGGTGCATGCCTTTAATCCCAGCACTCAGGAGGCAGAGGCAGGCGGATCTCTGTGAGTTCAAGGCCAGCCTGGTCTACAGAGCGAGTTCTAGGCCAGCTGGGACTAAAGGGAGACCTGTCTCAAAAATACCAAAAACAAAACAAAACAAACAACAACAACAACAACAAAAACAGCAAATAAGTGTACCAGTCACTTGTGGTAAAAGATGGGAACATACGAACTTCTATCTCCCTTTCTGTGATACTGCAGTTAGACCCATCAGTTGTGGAGACCGAAACCAAGTTTAATGGGTTAAGGAGTGGCAGGGAAGAACAACAAGATGGATTTTTTTTTTTTTTTTTTTTTTTTAATATTTTCGAGAAAGGGTCTCCCTGTAGCCCCAGCTGTCCTGGAACTTGAACTCACAAAGATCCGCCTGTCTTTGCCTCCCAAGTGCTAGGATTAAAGGCATGCGTCACCATGCCCAACTAAGATGGATTATTTGAAGAGGAGAAAGTAAAGCTGTTTTGCTTTAGGATGAGGGTTACCCATACATTCACTCATTTATCCAGTGAATGACATGGTGTCCCTCATCTAAGGAAACACACATCAGGGTTACATGCCTGGGGCAATAGCCAGGTTTAATGGCACTGGACAGCCTAACCCACTCCTCAGGAGGCTCCAGCCAGAGATAGTAAGCTGTCTATAGTCACATGTATCCACTCTATAGAAGATAAACTCGTTAACTTTTTTTGTATTTGAGACAGGGTTTTAGGTAGTTCAAGCTGGATTCAAACTTTATATGTAACTGAGGCTCTAGCCCTGAACTGATCCTCCTGTGTCTACCTCCTGAGTGCTGAAATCACAGGCTTCTATCAGCACAGCTAGCTAAATTTATTTTTGAAAAAAATTAATTAATTAGCCTCAGTGGATTTTCCTTCCTCTAAGACATGGGCTCTAGAAAACTATAGTTCCTGGCCGGGCAAGGTGGCGCACGCCTTTAATCCTAGCACTCTGGAGGCAGAGGCAGGCGGATCTCTGTGAGTTCAAGGCCAGCCTGGTCTACAGAGTGAGTTCCAGGACAGCTGGGGCTACAGGGAGACCCTGTCTCGAAAAGACCAAAAAACAAAACAAAACGAAAACTATAGTTCCTATCATATGATATTATAAGACAGAATTTTAGAAAAATATATTCACATTTGTCTGTAAAAATGATTTGCCTCGGCCAGGTCTGATGTTGCACATCTTTAATTCCAGCACTTGGGAAGCAGAGGCAGGTGGATCGCTGTGAGTTCAAGGTGAGCCTGGTCTACATAGTGAGTTCCAGGACAGCTGGGGCTACAGGGAAACCCTGTCTCAAAAAAAGACAAAAAAAGACAAAAAAAAAAGATTGGCCTCACTGAGCGTGGTCACACAGGCCTTTAATCCCAGCACTCAGAGGCAGGCAGATCTCTGCTGAGGCTAAAGATTGATCTCTGGTGACTCAGTGTCAGCCTCTGTTACTGACAGAACACAGTTATCAACTCAGGTGAACAGAGGAAAGTACTGGAGAGATCTTTGCACTAGGGTGGCCTGCTTAGTTTTCTCATTACTGCTGTTCCCAGATGTCATCTGTCAATATGCCCACTCATACAGTGTCTTGGCCTCTGTACTTTGAACAGGTGTCTACTGCAGACAGGGCAAACCAAGTCTGTGTCTGTTGTCCTGTGTGGGGAGCTTTGCCATCTAAACAATGGACGTCTATAAGGAAGGGTATGCAAGGGCTTTTTGTGTCTAGAAATAGTTACAATAGGATGTTCTCTGTGTCCAAGGTTTCCTGAAGGTGGTGGTGTAGTCAGGGGCATGAGAAGGCCCATGGTAAACAGACAAGAGAGGCTGGGTAGAGCTGAAACCCAGGCCAGTGCCTTCAGGAGGTGTCACTGAAGTGTCTGTCCCACAGGGAAAATGCTGTGTTGTGTGCTAAGCTGCCAGGTATGTGCTCAAGTGCTGATAGGGAGTTCCAAGAAGTGCAGGCTTCTGCTTTCCATTCGTAGAAGTCTCCTCAGGAAAGGTAGCTGGTCCTCCTGAGAGAAGGGAGGAAGTCAAGGAGAAAGGTAGTAAGTGTCCCTGCTGTCACAGCTCCACAGAAATCTCAATGGCTATTCTTGTCTTGCCAGCAGTTCTCCACTCGCAGCCCCCGTAAAACTAAAGCCAGTTCCTCCACGTCCCAGTAAGCAAAGCCCCATCTTCTAGGCATTGCTACAGTGAACATGAGCTCTGTACCATGAGAAGTGAGGGGCTGCTCATGTCACTTACTGCTGCCTTGTGTGGTCCTGCTTATAGATGGACGTGTGCTTATGCATTTGTAAGTAGGAACATCTGCTCACACTTGGTCTAGTGGGCCAGATATGTTGATGTGGCAGCACACATCCCCTAAGAACATACTTGATCTTGGCCTCTTTGCTGGGCTCCTGGGATATAAACATCAAGAAAATATATACCTGGCTTGCAAAATGTAAGCCTGGGAAAGCCAGGCAGTGCATGGACCCCTCCCTCCCCCAATGCCCTGGGATCGGTGGCAGGGGAAGGACAAGATCAGGGAGCCACTCAGCAGCCATGGAGGGAAGAGCAGGCAGCTCCCAGGCTTTCAGACCAGGGCAAATGATGGTGCCACCCTGTCCGTGGGACATAGAAAGATGGGGACATAGAAGGAGAAGCCTGGAAGAGAAGGTGAGATCAGTTTAGGGCTTCCGAAGCCTGACTGACAGGCTTGTGGGACAGAGAGAACAGAGGGACCCATGATGCTTGTGGATGTGCAACTTGAAGGAAGTGCAGGGTTCGGGGAATGTGAGGTGTGAGGTGTTCTAGGTTTCACTAGTAGGTAGGGTACCCAGGGAGATATGGGGAGCCCTCACATACCCTCAGCCACCAGCTAGTCCAAGGTAGGAGACGGAGAAGAAAGACTAAAGAGTAGAAGAAAATCCAGGAGCAAAAACGACTACAAGTCTGGTATTAGCCTCTAGGTACCAGTGTGAATGTGTGTGTGTCTCCCTTGGACTGTTCACCCTGCCCATGAATACCCATAAACACACACTGCCCACCTCCGAAGGCTTAGCTGGCAGGACGTGTCCTGGCTGGGCATTGTGGGGGCTGGGCCAACCATGAGGATGCACAGACCAATAAGGATCATGCAGGTGGGCACAGCACCGATGAGGACCTTGAGAGTGACCACCACCTCCTCTGCCTGCTGGCAGGCTCCTGCTTCATATCCTGAGAAACTAGAAAAACACCACCACATCCATGCAATCAGCACTGTGGAGCATGGCTCCTTGGATGCAGGATTCACAGACATGCCACTCCCGCCTTCTGAAACTTTACTTCATTTCCTGGCTAGATCAGCCTAACTATGCAGGGGTCTGAAGGAGCAGAGTTCAGAGAGGACTGAGAACACAGGGAGCGAGAGCTTCTGAAGAGACACAGGCCCCAAGTCAGGGGCATAGCATGTGCTCCCAACTGTGGGAGTCCTCTAGCTAAGCAGGGTGGGGGCTTTGCCCTCCTCTTCCCCCCCTACTGGCTGTGGGAGTCCTCTAGCTAAGCAGAGTGGGGGCTTCGCCCCCCCCCCCCACTGGTTCTTTGTGCGTCTGGTATATCCCAACCCTGGAACTGACTCCAGACTGAGGGTAGAGATGCCCAAGGCTCCTGCGCCTGAAAGCTTGGTGAAGAAGACATAGGATGAGTAGAAGATGGTCTCCACGCCTGGGCCATGCCTGTGCTGCCGCTGGAAGTCATCCACCACATCTGGTAGCATAGACCTGAGGACAGGTGCCTGAGTTAGCCATCTTTTCCCCCTTGAAAGCCACAGCCAGCCTGTGTCCTCAGGGCACAGAGACTTAAGTCAGAGTCTCCACTGCCCCAAACAAGCCCACAGTCAGCCAGCAGCATGTTCCCCACCATTCCTGTTGTTGGGGACCCTTTAGGAAGGCTTCAAGGAAGAAACCTGTAGGCCCGCAAAGGCTGAGCACGTGGGGCATAGGACAGCAGGATGTGTGGAGGAAGAGAGACTCCCACAGAGGTTCCTCTCCCCTCTGCCCCTCATCCAGCCTACCAGGGTAGCAGCAGGGACACAGCAATGCTCACTCCAGAGACAAAGGCTACAACATAGGCCACAGGTGCTGAGGGCACAGCAGCCAGCAGGATTGAAAAAGGCACCATCACCTGGGGAGACAGAGCCATGAGAGGGTCCCTCCACCAGTTCCCTGGCTTGCTCTTCATTGACAGGCTCACCCTTCATTATTGATAAGCCCTGCAGCTGGCCCTGTGCCAGGCCCAGCAGACACAAGGGAACATAGGTCCAGCCCTGCTGGACCAGGAGGCTTGGGCTCCATGGTCACCTCCTCAGCCACCCCAGGCTTTGCTTCCTGCCTCACTCACACAGATCCCAAATGCTGATGTCTTCTTCCCAAATCGCTGGAGAACCCACTCCCACAGTGGGGTGCTCAGCACAGCTGAGACCTACGGGTAGACAGCACCGTCGTATGAGGACCCTGCAACCTGCACCACATACCGTCTCCAAGCCCTTGCTTTTAGGTGGGACACCCAACCTGTCCTTCTGGTTTGAGCCAGTGGCTATTTATTAACTTTGACCTCGGTCCTCAACTCAGGGTCCCAAGGGACTTGGCCTCCGCTTCCTAGGTTCCCTTACCAGGATGGTTAGCACCAGACTCTGGACATGGTCATGTAGCCGGGAGGCGTGTGTACAAAACAGGACCAGGTAGCTCTGCTCCACCTGAGGTGGTAGACAGGATGGACAGGAAGTGGTCATGTGCAGGAAATGATGGGAATGCAGAAGTCACGGGCATGGTGAGGTCTCAAGTCTAGCTTCTCCTTTGTCCTTAAACTCAAAGAATTATTCCTAACATAGATAATGAGCACAGTTCCTGGTGAACTGTCACCCTTTGCATCGCTAAGATCAGGTGGCCTTTACTAAATTTCACAAGAGGATGTCATCCCAAACACCTTCAGTGTCCCAAGAACCCTGATCCCACAAGCCCCACCCAGATCTCTTCTCCCAGAACCAGCTTCTGCTGGTCACCAAGGTGCACGCCTACATTCCCAGCGCTTAGGTATTGCAGGCAGCAACATCAGAAGTTGAAGGCCAGAACTGGCTACGTAAGCAAGTTCAAGGCCAGCCTGGGCTATGTAAGACCCTGCTTCAAACTCTTGTTTCCAATAAGCATGACCACAGCAAATCAAATGGGGATCACCTGGTCAGAGGTACCTGAACGGCAGCAGAGATGAACAGGAAGGAGACCACCAGATTCAGGTAAGGTGGGTGCCGGGTAGTGATGGCCAGACCAGTCAGGAAGCTCAGGCCTTGGCCTGAGGTTGGGGTAGAGGAGTCTATAACACAGGAAGGTGAGAAATGGCTTGGCAGAGTTTAAAAACTCACCCCAAGAGGAGTCCTGCTCCCGGATTCTGCATCTTACGCCCTTACTGCACCTCCATACCTGGCTGTTCCTTCACTCCTAGGCACAGCAAACTGCCACACACAGGGTAAGTCACAGCAACCACAGCAGCCGCGATGGAATAGAGACGAGCCTGCAGTACAGGAAAGAACTGGATTGAGGGTAATATCTCCAACCCATGGAGGCAGGCAGGGTACCTTTCAATACCATGAAGGGCCCTCATCTCAAGCCCAAGGTTGCTGGATTCTGTTCTGGGTCAGAGAGTTGGATCTAAAGGTCCCGAATGACCCTGCCACACCTGCTTTTCTGCTGACTGTGCCTCCCTCATTCATGCCACCAGAGGTCAGGTGAGTACTGTCCCACCTTACTCAGCAAGTATGCGCTACTGACTTGTACATGCTAGATCCTGAGGTTACAATGATGACTACGTGGTCCCTTTAATCCACAAGGAGGACTGGGTAATGGAAGGGGTATACAGAACCATGGGCAGTTCACAACAGGGTGATTGACACATGGAAACCCAGATAAATGCAGAACTAGAGCAGCATTCCCTGTTGTTAGAGGAAATACAAAGGGAATTAACACACACATAAAGACAGGCAAGGGAACAATGACCAGTGAGGACAGAGGCTGACCCTGGGAGGGGACGGGGATGCAGATGGCTCTTCCAGCTGAGCTCCATGCAGTTGCCCTGCCTCACTCTAGGAAGAGCACTGTGCTTGGGGTCTAATGGTCTGCTGTCATAGAACTGAAATTGTTGATAATTTCATACGTGGGTTTATTTTTTGAGACAGAGTCTTATACTGCCCATGTTGGACCAGGACTAGAACTTACTATGTAGCCAAGGCTGTCCGGACTGTGGATCCTTCTGCCTCCAGCTCCCAAGTTCTGTGATTACAGATGTGAACTATCACACCAGTGCTAAAGATGGAGCCCAGGGCTTCATGCATGCTAGGCAAGGACTACCAATTGAGCTACAACTGCAGTATGTGCATTTTTTTGTTCCTATTCTTAGTTTTGGGCAGTTTTGTTTCTTAAGACAGGGTCATGTACGCTGTGCTGACCTTGAACTACTGCTGCTCCTCATCTCCCAGTTGCTGGGGTTACAGCTGTGAACTGCTGGCTTAGGAGTTTGTTTGTCTGTTTGTTCTGCTGAGACCAGAAATTTCTTTTTTTTCTTTTTTTTTGTCTTTTTGAGACAGAGTCTCCCTTTAGTCCCAGCTGGCCTGGAGCTCACTATGTATCACTATGTAGACCAGGTTGGCCTTGAACTCACAGAGATCCACCTGCCTCTGCCTCCCAAGTGCTGGGATTAAAGGCATGCGCCACCAGGCCCGGCCTAAGACAAGTTCTTAGCTAACATGTGGGTGCTGGGAATCAAACCTGGGTCCTCTGCAAGAGCACTCAGTGCTCTTAACCGCTGAACCATCTCTTCAGCCGCTGAGATCAGAAATTTAACCTAGGGCCTCATGTATGCTGGTGAAGCACTCTGTCACTGAGCTACAACCCCTAGTGAGTTTTTTTTTTTTAACTTATTTTGTATGTGTATGAATGTACTGTTTGCATGTAGGTTTGTGCACCCGTGTCGTGCAGTGCCGCGAAGGTCAGAAGATGGTGTCAGATTCCCCTG
Source organism: Rhizomys pruinosus (assembly GCA_009823505.1). Lineage (NCBI taxonomy): Eukaryota > Metazoa > Chordata > Mammalia > Rodentia > Spalacidae > Rhizomys > Rhizomys pruinosus. The sequence goes on from VZQC01000511.1 coordinate 110,966, forward strand.
GAACTGGAGTTAAAGATGGTTCTCAGCCGCCATGTGGGTGCTGGGATGGGGTCCTCTGCAAGAGCAGGCAGCACTCTTAAGCGCTAGATCATCTCTCCAGTCCCAACCCCTAGTGGTTTTTAAACTAAGGAGTGAGCNGTCTTGTTAGTCGCTAGGATTACAGCCTGTACCAGGCCTGGAGTGAATTTGGGAAGCCTGATGGGACAATGGAGCATGAGCTAGCGGGGGCCTTGGGCCTCTGCCATATGAGGCTCTGTCTCCCATTGGTGGGCCTCTGTTCCCCTTTCCTTGACACTCCTTGTCTTACCTGCCCCCCCCCATAACCCAAGGCCACTGCCATCTCTACTCCACCCCATCAAAGACTAGGTAATATTGGGGAGGGAGCCGATGGAGGCCTGGGTGTGGGCAGCGGGAGTGTCAGTCCAGGAGGTGCAGGACTTCAGCCTTCCGTCTCCAAAGTGGCAGTACCAAAGTACATTGGAAGGTATCCTGCTCATCCTAGCCCAAGACATATAGGGGTCACCTGCTGAGTCTCAGTGCTGGAGATTGCAAGCTCTGGTTTGGTGTACTGGACCTAGCAGAAGGAGAGTTGACACCTACACATTTTCATTTTGCATGTCACATCAGCAAGTTCTGCAGCTGGCTTTGGAGACAAGTGTACACAGACTTAATTGTACTATTTTTGTAAGGGAGTTGCAGGGTGGGTCATAGGTATTTATGGTATGGTTGTATTCTCATACAGTTGATCCTGAAACATTGGTCAGGGTCAGAATCCCCTGGAGGGCTTGTTCAAATATACGTTGTCTGGCTGCTTCCTCAGAATTTATATATCAGTAGGTCTGGAGTGGGCCCAAGAATCTGCAGTGCCCGACTAATGATGGAACTGGTGATCCAGGGACCCTACTTCAATAAGCACAGCTTTATACCTTTCTGTAATTCTGAAATAGTGATTTAAAAGCCAGCAAACAAGGCTGGGTGTAGTAGTTCACAGCTTTAATCCCAGCACTCGGGAGGCAGAGGCACAAGGATCTTTGTGAAATTGAGGCCAACCTGGTCTACGTAGTTGGCCAGCTGGGTCTGCATGGAGACCCTGTCTCAAAAAGACAAAAAAGAATAAGAAAGCTAGCAAACAAAAAGTGCCAGCATGGAAGGATTCCCAAAGCCAGTCCATGGGAGGGGTGGCCTGGTCAAGTCCTGGAGGAGAGGGCCACCCATGTTTAAAATCCTTGTCAGTGACCCCAGGCCTTGCTGAGGAGTGACGGAGGTCAGGATGCTCTGTGAGAGGCTGATTCGGGAGCTGGGGGTGCGGTGGGGAGCATGGTGGGGTGGCCAGAGTGTGACAGGGCACAGTTAGTTAATTCTAGGTGAATTTTGGTCTGAAAAACAGACAGGGTTTGGTAACTGGGTTGGGGAATTGGGGTGGGGGAGGGTGTACAGAAACTCCCCAGTGCTCTGGAGGGTAATGTCTTTGTTAAGGGACAGGAGAGAGTCAGTGACACACTGGATAAAGATCTGCATCCCACCACTGCTGAAGGAGGAGTGCGTAATCTTTGCTGTCGCCTTCGCCTTGCACCTCTTCAGGGCCTGGGGGCTCTGTACACCAACCCTCTGCCCTTCTCTCTGCTCCTGGTGGTCTTGTGAGCTCCCTCAGCCCGCCCCTTATTTGGAGTGTGCTTCCCCCTGCAGATGGCCTGAAGATCTGTTCTATGGTGGGAAGGAACCAGGAGGAGCCCAGCCTAGGGAAGACGCTTCGGGATTTGGAGCTTGTACGTTCAGCTAGATGAGCAGAGGAAGGAAGCAGGAAGATGAAGAAAGGGTGGAGGAGCAGCCCTGGAGGAAGGAGGAAGGAGGCAACCCTGAAGAGGGGGTCCGGGCCACCTCGGGCACTCACTGCATCTGGGGAGACAGTAGTGCCTGTGGGAAGCACAGCATCCTCACACTGCTGGGATCTGTGGGCACCAGACACAATGAGCCCATGGACCGTGGCTCCCATCAGCGTCCCTGCCATCTCCATGGTCATCCCTAGAGACAGAGCATGTACAAGGTGACAGGGCAAGCTGCAGGATCCCAAGGACAGCGGCTTCCACCCATCCCAGGATTGTACTCACTGTATGCTGTGGTAGAGTCCCGCTCCCTGGGGCTGGGGGTGAGGATCATGGTGAGCGCCGTGTAGGGCACCTGGAAGAACTAGGGTGGCCCTGAAGAGCTTAGGATAGCCTCTACCATCTACACCGTCAAGTGTGGAGTGTCCCCCCTCCCTCACTTTGCCATGCAAAATCTGCTAGCCACCCTGTCCCATCCAGGTACCTAGTCTGGAATGTCCTCTACTGGTTACCGGAAGCTCAGAGTTAGGGGCCCAGAAGCAGTAGTCCTGAGCAGGGCAGGCAGTTAATGGCAGCTTTCCAGGCATGGATGGGTTTGGGGCAGTGACTCTGGATCCCACACCTATAACCCCCAGTAGTGACACGGGCAGTAGCGGGGCTCACCAGAACCAGGGCTAGCGAGGGAAGCCATGTGCTTACCGTAGCCAGGGCTTGGAACAGGCAGTAGAAGGTAGTATACCAGAGGCCACGCAGGCTGGTAAATGGGGGCAGGGACCACAGGAAGAAGTAGGCCAGGGCGATGAGGGGCATGCAGCCCAGAGCCCTGCAGAAGCATAGCTGAGGTCCAGTGCCTGCAGCACCCAGGCAACAGGACACCCAAGGGTGCAGCAGGGAGCAACCTCACCCCTTTATTTTCCCCTTGAGAGGCTGTGGGCTGGGGCTATCACGTTGGGGGTCATAGAGACAGGGAGAAGCAAGAGTGCTGGAAAGAGGCTGGTCACTGCTGGGACTCCGGCCAGGGCATTGCTGGTACCATTCCCTGTATTTGGGACACTGAAGGCCTGGAAATGTCACTTAGTGATTGAGCATTTGACTAGCACATAGAAGGCCCCAAGTTTAATCAGTAGCAGGAGCAATAAATAAATAAATAAATAACCTTGGAGCAAGCAACGAGCAAATTGCATTTCTTCTGAGACATGCCACCCCACCTCTCCACACTGAAGCACAGCCAAACCTGGGAGTCCTAGAAGCTTATCCAGCCCTGAGCCAGTTGCTACGTCAGTCCCCACAGATGTGTCTAAACTACCTCAAGACAAATAGTCCGACCCCAGCTTACCACCTACCCTGTTAGGTTTGTCTCTAATCATCTACAAGGTGTCCACTAAAAACTGGGCTGTGACAGTGACATAGGGCTAAGGGTGGGGGCCTAAGCATCCAGGGACTACTCACCAGGGCATCAGCCGTCCAGACCCTGTCCTCCTGCTTTTGTTGATGAAGAAGCCAGCCACAGGGTCAGCAACTGCCCCAGACACCTTCCCGCCAAACAAGGCAAGCGATACTTGGGCAGCAGGAATCTATAGGGGAGAGGACAGCCAAGGCCAGGAAGAGTCAGAGAGCACATCCAGGCACAGTTGTCTGCCAGAAGGGAGATATGGGAGCTCATTTGGGCTTAGAGCCGTGTGGAAAGGGCTCCTGCCCAGGACATGGGACCCGAAAACTCTGAGGGCATATTAGTGAGGAAAGGGACAGGAGGGAGCCATTAGCTGCACAGGCATTTTACTACTCTGCATTAGAGACAGGGGCTCATGTACCTCAGGTTGGCCTTAATCTCATTATGTCGCGTTGCTGATGATGACGTTAAACTTCTAATCCTTGTCTCTCTGCTAGGATTATAGGCACACTCCACTATACCAATCTTTATTTTTAAATTTTTTTATTTTTGACACAGGGTCTCCTTTGGCCCCAACTAGCCTAGAACTTGCTTTGTAGACCAGGCTGGCCTTGAACTCACAGAGATCTGCCTGCCTCTGCCTCCCAAGTGCTAGGATCAAAGGTGTGCACCACCATGCCCTGCTAGTTTTTGTTTGTAAGAATTTTTGGTCTTTTTGAAACAGGGTCTCTCTATAGCCCCAGCTGGCCTGGAACTCACTATGCAGACCAGGCTGGCCTTGAACTCACAGAGATCCACCTGCCTCTGCCTCTCTAGTGCTGGGACTAAAGGTGTGTACCACCATACCTGGCAATTAACACAGTGCTAGGGATAAAACCCAGAGCTTCATGGATGCTAGGCAAGCCCAGCCCTCTACCCACTGAGCATTCCCAGTCCCTCTTGGTTTAAAAAAAAGTATTTTCATTTTATGAGTGTTTTGCCTGCTTATATATTAAGTGCACAAGTGCATGCAATGTCTGTGGAAGCCAGAAGAGGGCACTGAATCCCCTGGAACTGTAGTTATGGATGGTGGTTAGCAGCCATGTGGGTGCTGGGAACTGACACTGGGTGCTCTGCAAGAGCAGTTAGTACTCTTAATCAGTGAGCCATCTCTCCAGATTTTTTTTCTCTTTTTTTTTCTGCTCTCTGTGGTTGTTTTTTTTTTTTTTTCTGTTTTCAGACAGGGTCTCATGTAACCATGGCTGGCTTTGAACCCATGGTCCTTTTACCTCTGCCTCTAGAGTAGAATTCTGGGAATACACGTGTTTGCCACCACACCTGGATAATTTCTCATCTCCCTAGTACGAACAAGATGTGATGAATATCCTTGGATATTCATCTGCAGCATTTTGGTGGTGGTTGTTAGACTTGTCTACCAAGGTGGGAAGCACAGACTGTAAAAAGATCAGACATCATAAAAATGCCAGCAGGGGGGTTCTGGGCTGTTGCCCACACTCACCTGTGCCACATCAAGCAGGAAGAGCTGCAGGTAAAAGGCTGAGGCGCTGGAGGCTACCTGGTTGGGGACCCCACCAATACCATAGCACACCTTCGTACATAATGAGAGGCGACTGGTTCTGCTGTCCTGAGGAGACACAGGAACTAATCCTTATCCCACAAACAGAAAATACCTCCCCATACCCTGGTGGGTTCCATAAACATCCTCTGTTCCCTGATGGTTTGAGGTCTTGTCCAGCATCTTATGGAGGTATGGCACTTTACAGGTTCCTAGTAGCAATTCATCGCTTCCAGAATACATGTTCAGCACCTACTGTATGCCTAGGTACTAGAGGCTGCTGGGGACCCCATCCTATGGAGAACTGAGAATTTAAAAAAAAAAATCTAAACTATGACCTGGAAACCTTTGGGGGGGGGTTTCTTTCCCCTGCTTGCCACAGTTTTTTTTGTTTTGTTTTTTTTTTTTNTACTAGGGGTTTGGTAATTGGCTACCCCCATTACTATGTGAAATTTCTGTTTTTAAATATTTTTTTTTTTTTTTTTTTTTTTTTTTTTTTTTTTTTTTTTTTTTTTTTTCTTTTTCTTCTCTCCCTTCCTTCTTTTTAAACTATTCTCTTCATGCTTGTATTTCATTTATTTTTATGTCAAAATAGCCTATTCCATTGTAAACATGTACCATATTTTCTCTATCAGTCTGAGTGGGTGAGCATAAATGGTTTCCAGCCTTTGGCTCTTATGAATAAGGTTGCTATGAATATTCATGTTACATGTTTTTATAAGGACATGTGTTTTCAATCATGGGTCCATGAACTGATTTTTTTTTTCTTTCAGTTTTTTTTTTTTTCGGTTTCTTTGTGAGACAGGGTATCCCGATAGCCCAGTGCTGTCCTGGTAACCGGCTCTTGTAGACCAGGCGGCCTTTGAAAGCACAAAGATGCGCGCCGGGCCTTGCCCTCCCAAAGTGCTCGGATGAAACGGCATGCCACCGGGGACCTGGAGAGTGGAGAGCCGAGCGTTACGAGCACAGGACGCTCTTTGCATGAGGATCACTTGGACCCGGGGTTCATCCCCCCACCCACATTGTGGCGGCAACTTAGAACGCTGAAACTCCAATTCCAGGATGACTCCAGTTCCGGGGAATCCGACACCCTCTTCTGGACCTACCGCGCAGCCATTGCACGACATGCGTACAACAGACTGCATGCAGCACGTACATTCATACCAAAAAACCGATAATATAATAAAAAAAATTTAAAAAAAATGCATTGCACCACCACACCTGGCTCTTTTTTTTTTTTTAAATACATTTGTACAAAGATTAGGCCAATCTGACCTGTGTTCCCCGTGTCCCCCACTCTATGCCCCCACCCAACCAGAACTCCTGTATTCTGCCAAACATGAACGATTCTTAAAGTCACTGGTTGCGTGGTGTGGTTGGCTCATCGCCTTTAATCCTAGCAACTTTGGGAGGCAGAGGCACGGTGGATCTTTGTGAGTTCAAGGCCAGCTGGTTTACTACCGAGTGAGTTCCCAGGCAGCTGGAAGTACAGGGAGACCCTGTCTCTAAAAAGACAAAAAAAAAATAAAAAAAAAAAATAAAAAAAACAAAAGTCACTGGTTGAGGCTGGCAGATGGCCTAAGTTTAAGAAGTCCACTACGCTTGACAGAGGAGCCCGCGGTTCGATCCCCAGCACCCTCACACATGGCGGCTGAGGCAAAAACCGTCTGTAACTCCAATTCCAGGAGAACTCAAGTTCCAGGGATGAGACACCTCCTCTGACCTCCCCGGCATTGCATGACATGGTGCACAACTAGCATGGACAGTACTTCATACTAAAATAAATAAATAAACAAATAACTAAATAAATAAAAATCTTAAAAATAAACACATTAAAAGTTCACTGTGTTTTTTTTTTATTTTTTTTTGTTTTTTTTTGGTTTTGGTTTGGGGTTTTTTTTTCTTTTTTTTTTTTGGGCTGCTTTGTTTTTTTGTTTTTTTTTTTTTATATTTTTGGTTGTTGTTTGTGCACGGTTTTTTTTTTTTTTTTTATTATTTCTTTTTTTTTTCTTTTTTTGTTTTATTTATATCTTTAATGAAATAACTTTCTCTTTCTGGGATATAATAAATTGTAAATAACTATTAATTGGGAAGAGAGAGAAATTAATGAGGATTACATTAAAATGTAAAGGGATTTAAGAGCTTAAGTCTTGAAGTATACCTACAGGCTTTAAAATCGTGATTCTACCATTTCAAGATGTTTGCCTTAGGCAATTCACTTAATTTTGGGTTTCAGTGTCCTTGTATATGTACAGTGTAACCCCCCCCCAAAAAAAATAAAAACAGAAATTACAGAGCTGGAGATATAGTTCAGCTGGAAGAGTGCTTGCCTAGTGTAGACAAAGGCCTGCCAGGTCCATAAACAGACCGTGGTGGTGCATGCTTGTAATCCCAGCACTTGGCAGATGGAGGTAGGAAAAGACAGAAAGCAGAACAGTCAAATTGATGGAACAAGAAAGTAGATTAGGTGGTGTCTAGGATGGGTGTGGTGGTGGTAGAACAGGGAGTTATTGCAAGTGTGGAGGAGTTTTCTTTTGGAGGGTGATGGAAATATTCCGAAAAAGGATGTAAAGTTGCAAAACTATCTGTAAACATGACTCACTGAACTCATACTTCACATGTATGACTCTTAAAGTATGTAAATTATATCTCAACGAAGCTGCTAAATTTTTAGTTCATGTGGAAGATGATCAAAATCCACTTAATTATTTCAACAAATCCTTTAAATCTAAAAACTTAAAATATATCTTCAAGAAGCTGGGTGTGGTGGCGCACACCTTTAATCCTAGCACTTGGTAGACAGAGGCAGGCAGATCTTTGTGAGTTCAAGGGCAGCCTGGTCTACAGAGTGAATTCCAGGACAGCTGGGGCTACAGGGAGACCCTGTCTTGAAAAGACCAAAAAAAAAAAGGGGGGGGGCATGGTGGTGCACGCCTTTAATGCTAGCACTTGGGAGGCAGAGGCAGGCAGATCTTTTTGAGTTCAAGTCCAGCCTGGTCTACAGAGTGACTTCCAGGCCATCTGGAGCTAGAGGGAGACCCTGTCTCAAAAAGACCAAAAAATAAAAAAGTTAAAGAATAAAGACAGGGTTTCTCTATGTAGCCCTGCAAGGCTGGCTGACCTGGAACTAGATCTGTAGACCAGACCAGGCTGGCATTGAACTCACAGAGCTCTGCCTGCCTTTGCCCCCTAAGTGTTGGAAATAAAGGCATGTGCCACCACACCTTGCCTTTTCTAGGTCTCAGTTTCCTCATCTGTCAGATGGAATATCCTGGCTAACTTCCCAGGGTGGTTGTGATGAATAAAGGAGATGGTGGTTCTGAGAATTGATTGGTCAGTGTTAACGATTTTTCTTTTACATTTTTTGTTGTTTTGTTTTGAGACAGGGTCTTCCTGTAGCCCCAGCTGATCTGGAATTCTCTATATAAACAAGGCTGGCCTTGAACTCACAAAGATCTGCCTGCCTCTGCCTCTTGAGTGCTAGGATTTAGGGAGTGCGCTACCACACCCAACATATTTTGTGTATATATGTGCATGTGTGTATATATATTGGGGGACAAGCTTATGAAGCTAGAATACAACTTGCAGGTGCTGGTCTTCTCCTTCCACAATATGGGGCCCATGGGTTGAACTCAAGTTGTTAGGTTTTATGGCAGGAGTCTATTTACTCAGTCCTCCAAAGTTTGGTCTTCTGGAAGGTACCTCTTGAGCCCCTGGCAGCCTGCCACCAGCTGTGGTGAGAGTGTGTACCCCACAGGCACCAGCAAACATCACAAACCAGAGCCTCCCCCCTTTTCCTGGAAAGATAGTTTATCAGCCCTGCACTGACACAATATAAAGTTGATCACTGTAATGTATAAATATGCCAATCCCTAAGCCACCCAGTGCAGTCCCAACTCAAATACTGACTGCCAACAAACAGCCCACATGGGTGCCCGACAGGTGTCTCAGGCTCACCAAGAGCACACTCCTTGACGCTCAACCCACTGCAAAAGCAGCTCTGAGGCTTGTCTGCCTCATTGTGCTAAATGATACCAATGTTTACTGAGTGGCCCAGGCACAGACCCTCAGAGTCCTCCTTGGACCCTCTTTTCCAGATCCTCTGCCTAGTCTACGAAACTCTTCTAAGGTGGCATCTCTGCTGTTGCTTATGTTCTGACCCCTCCCTCCCCTTCCCCTGCCCCAAGCAGCTAGCGATCCTTCTGTTCTCTACCCTGATCACGTCTGTTGGCTACTTACAACCTCCAACACTTTGTGCCATCACAGGTTGAGTCAAATTCCCATCTCCTCGGGATGGCCCCCAGCAGTCTGCTCTCTTAGCTCTCATTCCTTCACCCACTCTAAAGAGCTTTCTTAGCTGGAGCTTCTTACTGTTCAGACTCTTCAAGACCGTTAGGACCTCAGGGCCTTTGTACTTCCCATCTTTTTAGTCTGGAAGGCTCTCATGTGTTTTCCAAGAGCTGACAGCTTGTTATTCAGGTATGAGTTTCGCTGATTGGTACTCAGAGGCATTCCCTGACAACTCAAGTCTCTCAGTTATCCTTACTGTCTGGTGTAATATTTATTCCCTGCCTTTCCCCACCAGAGTGTAATGTGACAGTATAAACATTCGCGTTTACTATGGTGCCTCTAGTACCATAATACCATAGAGTTGGTGCTGGACCTGTATTCTTCAAAGCAACAAACTGGTATACCCCCAAAAGATGCTGGGAATCATTTTTCATCCTTTGCGTGGGGACAGAAGCAGGAAGGAAGGGAAGCAGGGTTTTGCCCAGTTCAATATCTTGTGGACACCACAGGCTGGGTGTCTGGAAGGGGAGGTCTTCCTAGATAAAGTTTTATCACACCCTTTCACACATGCTTCTGACGAAAGGAGAACAACCACACTAGATGGTTTTCTGGATGCATTCTTTTCCTGACATTTGTGTGAGCAGTATTTCAACTTTCAGAAAAGCTTAAGAGAATCCAGTATGATTGGATTCCCATCCCATACTCAGTCTCTCATTTTCCCTTAAATGGGCATACCAAGATTTTAGATCACAGGTCACCAAAGCAAATACTAGCTGGAACTGGGGATAGGATATAGTTTTGCTTACTTAAGTCACAAGCCCTTTATAGTCCACAGAGTCCAAGTTTTATAGTCAAAGTAGCTGTGTGACTGGGGGAAGGTGGTTAGCCTTGCTGAGCTTCTTTCCTGGTATGGGAAATTCAGATAAATGCATCTCACAAGGTTGTCAGGACAATCCTAAATGCTGTGCTTCATGGGCAGTGCTAGTTTTATTTCTTCCCACTAATATCAATTTTTTTAAATTTCCTGAAGTGAGACTCCCCAGTGTGCCTCCTATCTCTACCTCTCCAGTACTGGAGTTGTATACATACTACACAAGAGCTCTGCACCAGAGCTCTATCTCTGCCCACCCACTTTCTTCAGTTTGTTTAAAGAGATGGGGTCTTAACTATATTTCTCAGAACTCTGGGTTCAAGGCATCTTCCTTCCTCAGTCTCCACAATGGGGAGCTAGGACAACAGACAACAGGTACAAGGGTCTCTCATTTCCTTAGTGAGTCACAACCCTTTGCTCAGAGTAGCCTGACAGTAAACACTGAATCAAGATAGGGGCTCATGGTGGTCAACTGAACGACAATGCCTGGACTGTGATGCTGCATTCAGCAGGACACAGCCTGGATAGTCCTAACTTGTCTTCAGCAAGCTGCCAGGGTCAGCATGAATCCCAGCCCTATAGAGGACACAGAGGGTCTGAGAACACCCTACCCTCCATCCTCATCTCTAGAGGCCCCCAGCCCGGGCATCCCTGAGGACAATCTCCCTAATGGTTGGTGCTTGGGCGGCACCCAGATTTCAGAGGGAAGCTATTCTACATGTGCTGCCTGGAGTTTAGGGGAGGAAGGCAGCCCCAGCACCCGCATCTGCCAGGAAGCGATCTCTAGGAGGACCTGCGGTAGCCTGGGATTAGGACGGGACTGGCCAAGTCCTGGTCCTGTGTGCCTAGTTGAATGTACCCTTGTCAAGAGAAAGGTTGCTATCCTATTGGCCTGGATAAAGGGCTCTGTTGCCTTGAAGTCCCCAGGGGTCCTGCTCACTCGAGTCCCAGCACAGCCCTGCTTCCCTCTCGCCCTCCTGGGGCTCACCGAGCCTGGTTCCTGGGTGTGCTGATCCGGGGCCTGTGCGGGGGTGGGTCCGGGGGGCACCGCCATGGCACGGCCGCTGGGCTCTGACAGTGTCAGTGGCTCCCTAGAGGGCGCGGCTTGGGCCAAGTGGGCGTGGTGCGGGCGGGCCTGTGGCAGGCCTGCTGGAGCCCCAGCAGCCCACAAGCCCAGCAGGACCACTTGGGGACACCTAGAGCCCTGAAGCAGGGCCGCGTGGGGACACCTAGAGCCCCGAAGAGCGCCAAAAGCACCTGGAGGAAACAGCCGCAAAGTCCCAGGGGACCGTTTTTTCCTTGGCAAAGTGAGCGCGAGATAGAAACCCTCAACTAAACCACCTGGGGTGAACACCAGCAAATAAATTCCTTAAATGAAGCAATCGAGTCCACTTGTTCAGACTACGATTATGGTTGAATGGGCTTTCAACCCGAAATAAACATTTTTCAGCCTCTCATATAGGGAACTGAACTAACTGGTAGATATGGCCGTGCAATCAAGTCCTGGCTGGTGAATGGAGTGGTTGGTACGAAGTTCCAGAAGGACCCTTAAAAAAGGAGTCACGACACGTGAGACTCCCCCAAGAAATAGGTTCCCCAGGATTCTGGGAGAAGAAAAGGCTGAAGCTGTGAGGCAGCCACAGGATGAATTCGTCCAAGATTTACTTGTCCAGAGGCCCTTCCAGGACACCTGAGATGGGCGGGACCTACACCTGGGCTGCACCTACATACGGCATCTCTGTTTCTACTTTTTGCTCCTTTTTAATTTGTTTTTTTTGAGACAGGGTCTCCCTGAAGCCCCAGCTGGCCTTGAACTCACAGAAATCCATCTGCCTCCCAAGTGCTGGGATTAAAGGTGTGCACAGCCACACAGGCTTTTTAAAAACTTTAAAAAATTTTTATCAGTGTATTGCCTGAATATAATTGCACCTGGTTTGTGCAATGCCAGGTAAGGTCAGATCCCTGGAACTAATTCTTAAAACATTGTTTATATAATTTTTTTTACGTGTATGAATGTACTGTCTGCATGTAGGTTTGTGCACCCGGGTCGTGAAATGCCGCGGAGGTCAGAAGAGGGCATCAGATTCCCCTGGAACTGGAAGTCTTAAAGGTTCTCAGCCACCATGTGGGTGCTGGGGATCGAACCAGGGTCCTCTGCAAGGGCAGTCAGCGCTCTTAACTGCTAGGCCATCTCTCCAGCCCCTGGCATCTCTCTTTTTTTAGACAGGTTCCCCTTTAGCCCCACCTGGCCTGGAGCTCACTATGTAGACCTGGCTAGCCTTGAACTCACAGAGCTAGACTGCCTCTGCTTCCTGAGTGGCACGAGCCACTATTATGCCTGGCTGCCATGTGGGTGCTGGGAATCGAACCCAGGTTCTCTGCAAGAGCAGTTGGCAGGTGCTCTTAACGGTTGAGCCCTCTCTCCAGCCCTTTTGGTTTTTTTTTTAGAATTTAAGAAAATTTTAATTTTATTTATGTGTATGAATGTATTTTCTGCATGGAGGTTTGTGTACCCGTGTTGTGCAATGCTGCGGGAGTCAGAAGAGGGTGTCGTTTTCCCCTGGAACTGGAATTCTCCTGGAATTGGAGTTACAGACAGTTCTCAGCCGCCATGTGGGTGCTGGGGATCGAACCCGGGTCTTCTGCAAGAACATTAAGTGCTCTTAACCTCAGTAAGTCCATCTTCTCAGCCCCAACTGACCAACACATATTTTTTTTTTTTTTTTGTATCTCTTATTCACTATTTAAACTTAACCCTCAAACCCTCACCTCAGGCCCTGGAAGATGGACTTAGGAGGTTACTTTTGGTCCCTCTTCTCAAAGCAGACACATTGAATGTGTCTCCTCCTGCTTTTCCCCCGGGACTCCTCCTACTCTGTTTTCCTCATTTTCCTAGAAAGTCTACTTTCTTTCTTTTTTAAAAAAAAATTAAAAATATTAATCATTTCATTCATTCATTCATTCATTTCCATTCATTCATTCATTCATGTGTTCATGAGTTGTTTACTGTCTGCATGGCAGGTTGCGTGTACAAACCCTCCCCCCATTGTCGTGCAATACCGGGAGGTCAGAAGAGGGCTGTCAGATTCCCCTGGAACTGATATTTAAAAGACGGTTCTCAGCCGCCATTGTGGGTGCTGAGGGTATTGAACCCGGATCCTCTGCAAGACGTGGTCGGCACTCTTAAACCGCTGAGCCATTTCTTTGGCCCAGGTCTACCCTTCTTTCAAAAAATACTTAACCTGGGCTGGAGAGATGGACCCTAGCGGTTCAAGAGCGCCGACTGCTCTCAAAGATGACCGGGATTCGCATCCCAGCAACCCACCATGGTGGCCTCTGCGGGAAACCGTCCTTACTTTTTCAACATCCAGTTCCAGGGGAATCCTACACCCTCTTCTGACTGCAGCACTGCACTACATGAGCACACTACACACATGTAGCCAATACACTCATACATGCAGACAGTACATTCTCCGCCCTATTACACATAAAAAAAAAAAAAAAAAAAAATTAAAAAAAAAATAAAATTTAAAGTCTCTAGAAAAGCAGCTCATGGCTGGTAGGTAAACTCTATGAAATTATCCCATATTGTTCATCTGCAGTCTTAGGCTGACTCAGCAGGTAAAGTCACTTACCACCATGCCTGATGACATGAGTTTGATCTCCTGGACCCACACAGTAGAAAGAAAAAACCAACTCCATAAAGTTACCCTCTGACCTATACACACAAAAACACAGACACACACACACCACACACAACACACTGAAATGTAATAAAATGATTTAAAAAATCAGAACTATAAGATGTATCACTTTGCAAGAACTAAAGATACTAAAGCTTAAAAAAAAAAAAAAAAAAACCATAAGTATTGGAAAGATGTGGAAAAAAATCAGAATTCTCATACACTTTTGGTGGAAATTTAAACTAGTGCAAGCCCTTTGGAAACTTCTGGCAGTTAAGAACTAATTCCAGTTATTGGGGCTGGAGAGATGGCCTAGGCGGTTAAGAGCGCCGACTGCTTCTTGCAGAAGACCCAGGCTTCGATCCCCAGCACCCACATTGGCAGCTGAGAACCATCTGTAACTCCAATTCCAGGAGAACTCCAGATTTCCAGGGGAATCCGACGCCCTCTTCTTGACCTCCGCGGCCATTGCACGACACAGGTGCACAAAACCACATGCAGACAGAATTTCACACACATAAATAAATAAAAAATTCTAAGATACTATCCAGTTATTACATGATTCAATCCATGCCTCTATGTAAATCCTAAGAGAAATGAAAACATGCTCACATAAAAACTTGAATAGGAGCCGGGCGTGACGGTACATGCCTTTAATCCCAGCATTTGGGAGGCCAGCCTGTTCTATATAGTGAGTTCCAGGAGAGCTGGGGCTACAGGGAGACCCAATCTCAAACAAACAAAAAACAAAACAACAAAACCCCAAAACAACCCAACCAACCAACCAACCAACCAACCTAACAAACAAACAAACAAACAAACTTGAATGGAGGCTGGAAAAAGAACTCAAAGGTTAAGAACACTTGATGCTCTTTCAGAGGATCAGGTTCACTTCCCAGCACCCATATTCCTGCTCACAACCATCTGGCCTCTGTGGGCACCAGGCATTCACAAGGTACACATACATACATGCAGGCAAAATAGTCATCAATCTTAGAAAAACTTCAACAGAAATGCATATACAAGGGACTACCATTGAGCAATAATATTCAATGAAGTCGGGGCTGGAGAGATGGCTTAGCGGTTAAGCACACCGACCGCTCTTAAGGGGACCTGTTCAAATCCCAGCACCACATGGAGGCCGAGACACCGTCTGAAACTCCAATTCCAGGACAGAACTCCATTCCAGGGAATCCGACACCCTCTTCTGACCTCCGCTGGCATTGCACGACATGGGTGCACAGACTTGCAGACAGTACATTCATACACATACAGAAGTAAAAAAAAAAAAAAAAAAAAAAAAAAAAAAAAAAAAAAAAACAAAAAAAAAAAAAAAAAAAAAAAAAAAAAAAACAAAAAGAAAAAAAAAAAAAAAAAAATCCAATGAAGTCAGCCTGGAGAGATGGCTCAGCAGTTTAGAGAGTACCAGCTTTTCTTGCAGAGGACCAGGGTTTGATTCCTAATACCCACATGGTGGCTTAACCACCATCCTTAACTCCACTTCTAGGCAATCCAACACCCTTTTCTGCTCTCTATGGGCATTGCACACACAATGCACTTATACACATTATACCCAAACACATACAGTAAATAAAAAAAATTTTAAAGTCTAATGAAATCCAGATATGATAGTGCACACTTGTCTCCTCAGTACTCTGGAGGCTGAGGCAAGAAGATTGTCATTTCAGAGCTAGCCTTGTCTATAAGAAAGACTGTCTCGGGATGGAGAGATAGCCTATCGGTTAAGGAGCACGCATACTGCTCTTGCAGAGGAACCGGTTCGATCCCCAGCACCCACATGGCGGCTTAGGAACCAGTCTGTAAACTCCAATTCCAGGAGAACTTCCAGCTCCATGGGAATCCGGGACCACCCTCTTCTGGACCTCCGAGGCATTGCACGACACGGCGTGCCACAAACCTACATGCAGACAGTACACTCATACACATACAAAAAAAAAAAAAAAAAAAAGACTCTGTCTTCAAAAAACAACCCAGCATAGTGGTTCATGGCTATAATTCTTTTCTTTTTTTTTTGAGACAGAGTCTCCCTGGAGCCTGGCTCATGCCTATAATTCTAACACTGGAAAGGTAGAGGCAAGAAAATCAGTATATCAGTTCTAGGTCAGCCTGAGCTACAGTGAGATTATGTCTACACATTCACACACACACACACACACACACACACGTTGATAGATGCTATATACCACAGATCAATCTTGAAGACATTCATTAAACTAGGTGAAAAAAAGTGATCCACAAAAGACCACATATTGTATGACTGCACTTGAACCATCTAGAATAGACAAACATAGATTATAGATTGGGACCTGCCTACTACTGGGGCAGAGTGTGACTAAAAGGTATGGAATTTCTTCTAGAGGGGTTAAAAATTTCTAAAATTATATTGTGATAGTTGTATATAAAAAAAAAATCACTAACTCTCCCACTTTTTTGTGTGCCTGGCAGTGAAACTACCTTGAAATCCCAAGTCAACCTATGCTGAGAATACCTTCAGAATATGTATTTTACTAACTTTATATCAATATAAAAATTCATTTATTTTATTTATTTTTCTTTTTGAGACAAGGTCTACCCTGAAGCCCCTGCCTGCCTAGAACTCGCTCTTACGAGACCAGGCTGCCTGAAACTCACAGCTACACTTCATACACATACAAAAAAAAAAAAAAAAAAAGACTCTGTCTCAAAAAACAACCCCAGCATAGTGGTTCAATGTCATAATTCTTTTTCTTTTTTTTTTGAGAACAGAGGTCTCCCTGTAGGCCCTGGCTCATGCCTATAATTCTAACACTGGAAAGGTAGAGGCAAGAAAATCAGTATATCAGTTATATAGCCTCTGCTGCACAAGTGCTAGGACTAAAGTGTGGTGTACCACCAAGCCTGGCAAAAAAAAAAAAAAAGGACAAAACCAAATTTAATCTAATGAATAACTGAATCTTTAATGTGTGGAGCAACTTTTTCCTTGAAAAAGAAAACAAAGAAGTAAAACCATTATTCATTAGCTTTCATTCTGCTAGGACACAGGAATGATTTATTAAAAATAAACATAACCATGGAATTAGTCTAAGAAAAATATCACATTTCTGAGTTTTAAGTGAAAATAACATTAATTAAAGCAAAGGCATCTAATATTTGTTGATTTTCAAACCAAATGAGTTAGCCAAATAAAAAATGACAAACACATCCACATATAAGCATTTTATAACAAGTGTAAATGATTTCACAGATCTCTGTAACAAATACTATTTCTTCTTTAAGAGAACAGTTCTTTAACCATTAGCAAAATATTGCATTCAAAAGACTTTTAAGGCACTAAAATAAATACATCATCAAAATACAGGAACATCATGAAAAGTATGTTGAACGAGTTGTAATAAAGATTACTTTTGCTTTGATAATGCATAGTAACTTAACCAGAAAATTAAGAGTTGTAAAGTTAGAAATGTACTTTTTTTTTTTTTTTTGGTCTTTTTGAGACAGGGTCTCCCTGTAGCCCCAGCTGTCCTGGAATCCACTGTGTAGACCAGGCTGGCCTTGAACTCAGAAAGATCAGCCTGCCTCTGCCTCCCAAGAGCTAGGATTAAAGGCGTGCGCCACCACGACCAGCTCAGAAATGTACTTCTGTATAGCCATCTTATTTTCAAGAAATATATGATCACAGTTTTGAAAAAATGACTTATATCCAATTGCACTCCAGGCCCAAGATGTTTGCTTATTTTCCTGTTTCTTTCCCTGACAATTTATGTTTTCCAGAGTAAAACTGCAGTAAGTAGTCTATACATTAACAACTTCACAACTTTTAAATCTTCAAGTAAACATCTATTGATGATTATCTTTTAGAAAACCTTTGAGAACATTCTTTACACTAAAGAATATTTTCACAGTTAAAAAAAAAATACAAGTTATTGCTGATGACAGTTCTTCCTCGACTAGAACCTTTCCCCTGTATGTCTACATGGACACACAAGAAACCCCCTTATGTCTTCTGGTTAATTATAATCTTGGCAATCCACAAAGGAGGCTTTTTTGTAGGTACATCAGAACCATTCTTGTCAGTGACCCCTCATAAAATACAGAGAATTATATATTGATTCTAACTATGCAAATAAAATAATTTCATTACAGGCCTATGCATTCTTCTTACAGATTCCTGAACATATTAAAAATTGACTATATCTGAAAGATAAATTGATTTTAATATCCTTTTCTTTTCTTAGAGACAGAGTCTCCCTGTAGCATCAGCTGGCTTGGAACTTCCTATGTAGATCAGGATGGCCTCAATCTTAGAGATCTGCCTGCCCTTGTCTCCCAAGTACTGGGATTAAAGGTGTGTGCCACCATGCTCAGCTAATATCCTTTTTCTTACGGTAAGGAAAGTTCACGAAGAGGGCTCTGATACTGCTGTGTAAACAATATTAACAATAAATCCTTTTTATCCCATACCCACTCATTTCCTAGGTACAGAACAAAATGAAAACGCTTTCCTTTGTCCTCTATTCCAATAAAAAGACAGAACTCTGGCATGTGGAAGGCTGGGAGCTAGGAAAGCAAACATCCTTAAAACAGAATGCAAAGCAGAGGGCTAAATCAGGACATCTAGTCATAAACATGGTTCCCTTTTATTATTCCTGAGCTTTTAGTAAAAACCTCTTTCAAATGCTCTAGCCCCGTCTCATCTGTGTTGCGGAAGACAAGGCATAGATTTATGCTATGATTAGTTCAGGTTAAAGGAGATACAGCCTGAGTAAACTATGGGATGTGGATAAAGCTTGGAGGTGGGGAAGCTACATTTTGGTGGGGTCAACCGTCCATGGTGAAGAACACTGACGTGTTTTCACATGGCAGAGGCCTACTGTACAATTTCCTACAAACTCGTAGATATACTACATCCCTACTCGAGTCCAAATGGAGCTGGCACCTGTCTCAGATATGATAAATCCTAGTGTTTGTGGTAGGTATCAGGAATAGACTTTGTTTTGACTTTCTAAGATGGTCATATTCTGTAGCCAGGCTAGCACTGATCTCATGTTAGTCCTCTTGCTTCAGACTCCCAAGTGCTGTAATTATAGATGTGAGCCACCAGTGTAGCCAGGAATTGGCCTTTCTAAAAAGATCCCCAAATGATTCTTTGTCAAAACTTCTTTCACAATCATGTGTTGTCTTTTTCATTCTCTTGAGTGTATAGTGATGTCTTCCAGAGGCTGATGTGTGATTTTGCAACAGAGTAAATACAGAAAGAGACATGAGACTCCACTTATCTTCATTAAGTCATACAGTAAAAATATTTGCTGCTGTGCAAAAAAGCCACTTTTCTCACTATATATATATATGTATGTATGTATGTATGTATGTATGTATGTATGAATGTATGAATGTACTGTCTGCATGTAGGTTTGTGCACCCGGGTCGTGCAATGCCAAGGAGGTCAGAAGAGGGTGTCAGATTCCCCTGGAACTGGAGTTACAGATGGTTCTCAGCTGCCATGTGGGTGCTGGGGATCGAACCTGGGTCCTCTGCAAGAGCAGTCGGAGGTCTTAACCTCTAGGCCATCTCTCCAGCCCCTCTCACTAAATCTTTTTATGCTTTGGAAGTTACTATTACTAACAGACAGGGTTTAGAAGTTATTTTAAGTGAATGCATATTTGAAATCTTTGAATTCTTAATACATACAACCTATATAAGAGGTTTTCAGGTTTCAGGGATGGCCAAGGTCAGTTCTGATGTGATGCTTGAAGTATGGTTGATAGGTCAACTTTTGAATGTGGACCTTTGTTCTGATACAGGATGAAAGTGAGTCTCTAGTTTCTTTTCAATTTTCTCCACTTTGGCAACATCAAGATGGTCATTTAAACTTTTGAATTGAACCTCCGTGGTGCTTCCAGTTGTCGAGAGGTGGTTCGCCAATCTTACCAAGACATCCTCCAAGGATGACCTTCTCTCCAGGAGACTGTACTTCCACAACACCTTCAATGCATGTTGTTGCCGCCTCCACCTGGTAAGGCTTCAAAGTCAGTCCTTCCTCTTTTTTTTTTATTTATTTCTGTATGTGTATGAATGTACTGTCTGCATGCAAGTCTGTGCACCCGTGTCGTGCAATGCCGCGGAGGTCAGAAGAGGGTTTCGGATTCCCCTGGAACTGGAGTTCTCCTGGAATTGGAGTTTCAGACGGTTCTCGGCCACCATGTGGGTGCTGGGGATCGAACCCAGGTCCTCTGTAAGAGCGGTCGGCGCTCTTAACCGCTAGGCCATCTCTCCAGCCCTCAGTCCTTCCTCTTGCCCGACTAACTCTACTACTTCATTACACTGCTTGGGACTTAACTCATTTTCCTTTGGCTCTGCTACTATCTCCCTCCTTTTTTCCCCCCTTTGGCTTAGGTTTCCTCTGAGTTGCTCATTTTTACTTGGATTCTAGTGGTTTGATGTTGTTGGGCTGGGCTTGAGTGGCAGATGTATTTGTCATTTTTTTCTAAAATCAATCAGTGCTGCTGCCTTCTTAGAGCACTGATCAGCTCATGAATCAGGCTGACTTCGGTAATGAGGTATGAAGAACAGAATGAAGGCCTTGCTCAGTCACTCCACAGGTGGCCTTCAGCCCTGAAGTCTGCTCCCACAGTCCTCATTTCTTCAAAGGTGGTTGGATCAATGTGTCTTCAATCTCCTTGTCTGACAATCTTGACCTAGACACATTGTTTGATCTTTAATCTCTGAAGGTTTAGTCATCTCTTCATGTTTTTCCACCTTATGAAATTTCCAAGGGTAATGGCCTCATGAGCACCTAGTTGAAGTGCTTTCATTTATAGAAAGTACTTCCCATGCTTCTCTTGGAGCTTGTTTGTAATCCTACAAACACCTGTTTCTGCTGCAACTACTGGAAGCCTTGAAGCCTGGAATATCCCATGTGATGAATAAGTGCAGAACAATACAAGCTGTCATCTCAGTGTAGGTAGCAAGTAGTTTGAGTTGATTGCTGAACAATTTTCCAGTCAGTCCAAGATCAATGCTACTTGCATTGTTGGCCTACAGAAGTTTGAGGATCTCTATGTGGAGTGCTTTTGTTGATAGCCATTGTGCAGCCTGGCAAAACCCTTCTGTGAATATCGAATCTAGGTCAGTTTGTGGTAGTGGCACTTCAGGTCTCGCTGTAGTGAACAGAACACTGAACTGTCCTCCTATCTGCTGAAGAGGATTCTGCTATGGTCTTTTTTTTTTTTTTTTTCGAGACAGGGTCTCCCTGTAGCCCCAGCTGTCCTGGAACTCACTCTGTAGACCAGGCTGGCTTTGAACTCACAAAGATCCGCCTGCCTCTGCCTCCCGAGTGCTAGGATTAAAGGCGTGCGCCACCACGCCCGGCTGCTATGGTCTTCTTACACAGAAGTCCATAGCCCCTAATACCATCTTAATAATTTGGTTCTGTCACTTGTCAGTTCCATGTCACCTTTGGACAATTCCATGATCCTGAGTGATCAGTTGAGAATGTCCATCAGCAAGTATAAAGATTCAGAAAGCCAGGATTGCAGTAACTAACAGTGACACTACACTTCCCTGAGTGGCTGGGATCACACAAGTGGGTTGCTCTAATACCACTTGGCAACCACCTATGTCACTGTCTTCAGGAGGAAGAAACACAACCTTTTTTTTTTCCCCTGAATCAATCTCCAAAGGAACTGACATTGTGCAGTTTGGTGTGATGTCATTGTCCTGAGGTGGGGATTTTTTATTTATTTATTTTTTTTGTGATGAGCTTCTCTACACTCCCAAGGCAGCAGTGAAAATAGAATGGATGTTGCACAGCTTTGGGTAGCATCCTCCATCATGTTCTGCGGTTCAGCAGAATGATTCAAATGAAAACCATGACAACCACTGGACTTCCCTGATCTCTGCAAACCGCGTTTTCCTAGGCTTCTGTGTGCATGATGGTTTTATTTATGCCTCTTTATATGCACATGCCACTGAAAGCAAAGATCAAGTGTTGAAAGGTCAAGTCTACTGAAATCACAGCACTGACACCAGCAGATCTTCAGAGACTGTGCGGCCTCATCTCAGTGCCTTCTCTAGGTCCTGTTCCAGGACAACACTGTGGATGGTAAGAGGGGGACACAACATGCTGACAACTCCCAGAGCAAGTGTGCTCTATCCTCCCAAGAGTGTACATGGAAACTTGCTGGGTACCAGGCAAACCAGGCACATGCTCCCCCTTAGGGAGGTGCACGTGGGATTATTTGTGGAAGGATTTTCTTTTTTCTTTTTTTTTGAGACAGGGCCTCCTGTAGCCCTAGCTGGCCTGGAACTCACAGAGATCCTCCTGCCTCTGCCTCCCGAATGCTGAGATTAAAGGTGTGAGCCACAATGCCCAACTTAAGGGAGGTTCTTAGCTGCCATGTGGGTGCTGGGAATAGAACCCGGGTCCTCTGCAAGAACATTCAGTGCTCTTAACCACTGAGCCATCTCTCCAGCCCCTATTTATTTTTTTTTATGTGTATGAATGTACTGTCTGCATGTAGGTCTGTGCGCCTTGTCGTGCAATGTTGCGGAGGCCAGAAGAGGGCATAGGATTGCCATGGGACTAGAGTCAAAGATGGTTTTCAGCCACCATGTGGGTGCTGGGGATTGAACCCGGGTCCTCTGCAAGAGCAGTCGGAGCTCTTAACCGCTAGGTCATCTCTCCAGCCCCAGAGAATTCTGTTTTTTAAAAATTAAAATTACAAGCCAGGCGTGGTGGTGCACGCCTTTAATCCTAGCACTCAGGAGGCAGAGGCAGAGGCAGGCGGATCTTTGTGAGTTCAAGGCCAGCCTGGTCTCCAGAATGGGTTCCAGGAGAGCTGGGGCTACAGAGAGACCCTGTCTCAAAAAGACAAAAAAAAAAAAATTAATAAATAAAATAAAAATAAATAAATAAATTAAAATTATAGTTACCATGTGTGGTGGTACCCCCCCCTCTTTAATCCCAGCACTAGGGAGGCAGGGGCAGGTGGATTTCATGGAGTTCAAGGCCAGCCGGGTCTACATACATAGTGAGTTCCAGGACAGCCTAGGGCTACAGGGAGACCCTGTCTCAAAAAGACCCAAATTACACAAAGGATTTCTTTTGGGGGATGTACTGTAGATTGAATCTAGCCTCAAACCTGTTAAGCAAACACTCTACCACTGAAGCTATATCTTCATTCCATAAAATTCCACATTTAGAAGGCACAGAAATGTATAGGGACAGATTAATACCAACATCCATACTAAGCTACACAAATTTATCCATAAATGATAATATATCTTAGTTACTGTTGCCAAATGAATACTTGAATCTATCTTGCCAGCAGAGTGAACACTGAGACCGCTTTGAGGTTTAGGCACAGCCAGAGTGAAAATAAGTCCTTCTAGCCCTTATTATATCTAACTTACAAAATAATTACATTGATGCTTTTAACTTAGCATGTATAATATTTTAATGTATTGCTATTTAAAAACTGATACCCACTGTTTGGAAATAACCTTTCAATGCTAATGCTGTGAAGGCGTTTGCTGATTAAGAGCACATTAAGATTCTAAATGATACAGCTGTTTAATATATATTATTAACTAGTATTTGAAGACAAGCACTTTCTTCCAAGTAGCCTTCTGAAAAAAGGGCACTGAATGTAGTTTCCAGTCATATGTTACATTCCTAACTTGTGGTTATTTAAAAACCTTCTGATCAGGAGTTAAGCAGTACTCAAACCACAGGTTCAGTGAAACTGATACCTGTCTCCCACTTTCCCACAACTACTTCTAACCATTTCTCTGAAAAAATTCCTCAGTCTCTCAAAAATTAATACCATCATAGTTTTTGAGGAGGTTCTGCAGTTTTCTTGAGTCTCTGAATGATCACAGCATTCTGCAAATTTGCTTCTTCCAATGTGAGTGTCTCATCCAGCAATTTCAGGAAAGGAAGAGCTGTTGCCAGGGAAAAGGGAGGGCTTCTCTGAGATCCCTGGTATTTCTCAATGAAGTCTTTGATGTGGCTCACTCTGTAAAATATCACAAAGTTCTATGAAAACTTGAACTAGCTAATTTATTTTTATTTATTTATTTTTTCTTTTTTTAAAAATTTTTTAAATTTTATTTATTTCTGTATGTGTATGAATGTATTGTCTGCATGCAAGTTTGTGCACCGTGACACGTGCAATGCTGCGGAGGTCAGAAGAGGGTGTCGGATTCCCCTGGAACTGGAGTTCTCCTGGAATTGGAGTTTCAGACAGTTCTCGGCCGCCATGTGGGTGCTGGGGATCGAACCCGGGTCCTCTGCAAGAGTGGTCGGTGCTCTTAACCGCTAGGCCATCTCTCCAGCCCTATTTATTTTTTCTTTTGGTCTTTTCGAGACAGGGACTCCCTGTAGTCCCAGCTGTCCTGGAACTCACTCTGTAGACCAGGCTAGCCTTGAACTCACAAAGATCTGCATGCCTCTGCTTCCCAAGTGCTAGGATTAAAGGCGTGCGCCACCACACCCGGCTTGAACTAGCTAAAGTAATACGAACTTTGAAGATATTTAGATTCATTAAATATAGAATAGACACTAATCTTTTCTTTTTTTCTAAAGAGTGCTGGGATTGCAGGTCAGTGCTCACTCTGTAGACCAGGATGGCCTTGAACTCACAGAGATCTGCCTGCCTCTGCCTCTGGAGTGCTACCAGGATGGCCTTGAACTCACAGAGATCTGCCTGCCTCTGCCTCTGGAGTGCTGGGATTAACTCATCTGTGGATGCTAGTGCCAATTACCCAGTTGTAAGTATTTCTTGTGTAGGGCCCCCTGAGCTTTTGTACAAAGCAGTTGGGCATAATGCATTTTGGAAACAACAACAACAACAGAAAATACTGCATCAAAGAACTGACTGAAACAGTGAACTTCTGCTCAAAACAGTCAACTTCCCCATGGAAAATATTGAGAAAGACTAAGAGATGGAAAGCATGTTTGGCAGAAGGTATGAGCTCGGTGGGGTGGGGGAATGAGCGGAAAAATGGGTCAATTTGTAAAAATAATAAATAAATTTAGGTGAAAAAAAAAAAAATAAAAAATAAAAGGCATTTGCCACCATAAACCTGGACCTAGGTGACCTTTTAAATTGATCTCCATTGTTTGCTGAATGTTGGGGTAATCATCTAAGTCAATTGAGCTACATTCCCCAGTCCATATTATATAATTTTGAAAGAAGCTCAAAGTCATGCTCACCTTTGTATCTTCTTAAAGGAGATTGCATATGCAACTTATCAATTAAATTCAGTCATTTTTACTTTTTTTTGTCTTTTTCGAACAGGGTCTCCCTGTAGGCCCCAGCTGTCCCTGAAACGCACTCTGTAGCCAGGCTGGCCTGAGAACTCACAAAATCCGCCTGCCTCTGCCTCCCCGAGGTGATAGGAAGGAAACGAATAAGCCAGCATCCCACTGCATATATTTTTATTACTAAGTTAATTATGTTACTAATTGATTTTTTTTTTTTTTTTTTTTTCTTTTGGAGACAGGTCCTCCCTGTAGCCCAGCTGGCCTTGAACTCACAGAGATTCGCCTGCCTCTGCCTCCCTAATGCTAGGATTAAACGGGTGTGCCACCCCACCCCACCTTTTATAAAACTTTCTAACCTTGGCCTGGGTCTCCTGCTTTAGAAATTCCTTTATCAGTTTCACTGTCTTTATTTTTATTTTATCAAAAAGTTACTTCCCCTCTCTCACGGGTGGAACCTAAGGCCCCTTGAGCAAACATGCTCTACTTCATTGTTTTTTTTCTTTTTTTTTTTTTTTTTTTTTTTATTTTTATTTATTTTAAAGTTTTGGTTTTTGTTTTGGGCTTTTTTGAGACCGGGGGCCGCCTGCACCCAGCTGTCCAGGAACTCAGAGATCTGCCCTGCCTCTGTTTGTCTCAGAGGTGATAGATTAGTGTGGTGCCACCAGCCCCGTCAGGACTTTATTTATTTTATTTTATATGAAGTGCACCACGATGCATGCAATGCCCAAAGGCAATCAGAAGAAGGCATCAGAAACCCTGAAA
The DNA here is from genome assembly GCA_009823505.1 of Rhizomys pruinosus. Taxonomy (NCBI): domain Eukaryota; kingdom Metazoa; phylum Chordata; class Mammalia; order Rodentia; family Spalacidae; genus Rhizomys; species Rhizomys pruinosus. Next base: position 136,606 of record VZQC01000511.1, read on the forward strand.
CTGGAAGAGATAGAGATAGTTGTTCACGAAAAAAATTGCCATCTGGGTGCCTTAGAAACCAAACCCTGGTCCTGGAAGAGCATTCCGTGCTCTTAACTGCTAGAACATCTCTCCAGCTCCAACAGGTTTTACAATCACAATTGAAGACTATACTAATAATGACCACGCTGCTGTTTTGTTTTTGTTCACTATGTGCCAGATTTATGGCAATACATTCTTTTCAAAGCTTGATAAATATTTTGGTCTTTTCTCTTGGGGCTTGGAGAGAGGGCCCTATGCGTTGAGGAGCGCCGAATGCTCGTGCAGAGGACCCGGGATCGATCCCCAGCACCCAATGGCGGCAGAGAACCATCCTGTACTCCATTCCAGGAGAACTCCAGTTCCAGGGGAGTCTGACACCCTCTTTCTGACCTCACTGCTTGTATTGCACCATACAGTACGCTTAATATATAAAGCAGTACACACACATACACACACACACACACACCACAAGAGTTTCAAGGTCATCACTACAGCTTATAAAAGCAAGTTGAGGCCAACTAGGGTTACATGAGGGGTTGTCTCAAAAAAATATATTTTCAAATTATATATTTAGAGGTGGGCATGTTAGTACTATAATCTACTAGCCTATAATCTACTCAAGAAGCTAGGGCAGGAAGACTGAAAGTTTGAGAAAGATTATGTCAAAAATAAAGAAAAATAATAAAATTTTATACACAAACATATATAGTCAACTAATCAAACTGCCAAAAGCATAACAGACTAAAACAAACTGAGACCAAGAGGGTAGGGTCAGCTGGGCCATGGTGGTGCACAACCTTAATCCTAACACTTGGAGGCAGAGGCAGCGGATCTTTGAGTTCCAAGACAGCCTGGTTGTACATAGTGGGTTCCAGCACAGCTGGGACTACAGGGAGAACCGGTCCGGAAAAGCCAAAAGAAGAGATAATTAAGAAAGAAAAGAAGGGTGGTCAATAGTTGTAATCCTAGCACTTAGGAAGCCAGGCTACAAGGCAAGATCATGTGCCCCACCCCCGACTTACCGCCCCATGAAATCTACCAAACAAAACAAAAAACACCCCAAACTGAAATATTCATATCTAAGAATCTGATTTTGAATCACCATATAAGTTTACAGAACTACATATTAAAAACCTTCATTAGTTCTCAAAAACTAGTGTTGTCTAAACTTAAAGAGAAATAAAACTTGGGGAAAAAGAACCCGACAAATGCAGAAATGGAGGACTCACCTATGAGAAATGTTAAATTTCTGGATGATCCTTTTACCATTGGCTAGCCAGATCTGTACATTGGTGATGGGTTCCAAGTTGTTCAGTGAAACAGTAGACATAGCACTTTTATTTTCAACTTCAATAATCTTTGCTTTAGAAACAATTTTTGGTGTAGCACTAAGAAAATCCAAACGACAATGTCAGATACATACAGTGCCATCATTATAAAATTCTTAACACTAGACTTTAGGATATCATAACTACTTGAATCATAACGCTTCCTCATATTAATTGATGTTACATCCACAAGCATAGAATGGATCTGAAACTGTAAGGAGCCAGTGTGGCAAGCAAGCCTTTATCCCAGCACTCCAAAGGCAGATCTCTATGAGGTTAAAGCCAGCCACTGGGCTGGTCTACAAGTGAGTTTCAGGACAGCTGGACCTAGGGGGAGACCCTGTCTCAAAAAGACACAAATAAATAATTTTTTTTTTCTTTCCTTTTTCCCCAGTGTTGAGAATAAAAGAACTTTCCTGTTCAAAAGTTTGCAGACGTGCACTAGCATTAGCAGCAAAGCCCAGTGGTATCAGCTAGGGAGAAAAAATGATTTATACAAATTTGTCTCCAATAGGCACTTTAAATCTAATAAATCTCCCCAAATACCCAGGATTGGTGTTGTCATATGTTAACCATTCTTAAGGGACTATACAACTTAGAATCTCACAAAAATTTATTAGGGAACTAAGGATGTATGAGATAGCTCAGTTGGTAGAAAGTGCTTGCCTATTATGCACAAATCCTTGGTTCAATCTCTACCACTCATAAAAGTGGGCATGTGGCACACAACTGTAATCTCACATGTGCTAGGTGGTCAACAGAGATCAGAACTTCAAAGCAATTCTTGGCTACATACAGAGTTCAGGGGCCACCTTCCAAAAACACAAAACAATATAAAATGTAACAAAAAAAAAAAAAAAAACCCCTCATTTGGGTGGAGATGTACTCAGCAGTAAGTATTTGCCTAGCATAATATGGCCTGGGGCTGATCCCCCGAGCACCAGGAAAAAAAAAAGTTTCTAATATGGAGAAATGATTCTACATGGTTAGAATGACAGAATATTTGTTACGGAAAACAAAGACAATAAACATACTAACCTTCCTAGTCTATGACCCTGTCCCGAGAAGGGCTGGAACAAGGGCTTTGTAGATATACATACTTCATTTTTTTTATCTTCAACTTTAACATCCACCTCCTCTTTATCAAAAATTCCCTGTAATTCTGACGGCAATTCCCTTAGAAAGAGAAGACACAAAATGACAAAGCGTCTAGTGTTTCTCCTTCCTCTGAAATAAATTACGTGCCAAGTGAATTGGATGAAACACAGAAATATAGCATATGTATGTATGGGCTGAGGATACAGCTCAACAGGCAGAGTGCTTGCCAAGCAGGCACCAGGTCCTGGGTCTGATCTCTTTTACCACATAAACTAGGCATGGTAGTGCATGATGTAATAATCCCAGCACTTGGGAGAAAGGAGTAGGGGATAGGAAGTTCAAGATCATCTCTGACTATATAGTAAGTTTGAGGCCAGTCTGGATTACAACAGACCCCATCTCAGAAAAACAGGGACTACCAGTTGTGGTGGCACACGCCTTTAATCCCAGCACTCAGAGGCAGGAAGATCACTAGAAGATTACTAAATGCATGAAATATTTAGTTACATAACACTAAATTCAAAGTTTTACTATTTGTGTGTATATATGTGCTTGGTGATGGGGAGTCTGCTTGTGCCTATGCATGGAGTCTAGAGGAGAGTGTTTGGTGTTTTTCTCTTACTTTCTGCTCTCCTCTTTTGAGGTGGTCTCTCCCTAAACCTAGATGTCAGTTGTTTTCAGCTAACCTGGAAGCCAGCAAGCACCAGAAGTCCTCCGGGTCTCTGCTCTCTGGACATACGGGGTTAACAAGAGGCGTCCAGAAGACATACCCAGATTTAATGTAGGTGCGTAGGATTTTGAATTCGGTTTCTTGTGTTGGGCATAGCAAGGTAAGTCATCCCTCTAAAGTTTTACAAATTCAGTGGCTGGAGAGATGGCCTAGTGGTAGTAGCGCCGACCGCTCTTACCAGATGACCCGGGTTCGATCCCCAGCACCCACAATGCCGCTGAGAAAACCGTCTGAAGCTCCAATTTCCAGGAGAACTCCAGTTCCAGGGGAATCTGAGACCCTCTTCTGAAACTCCGAGGCATATGCACGACACAGGTGCCCAGACTTTCATGCAGACAGTACTTCATACACGACAAAATAAATAAAATTAATAAAAAAAGTTTTAAAAAAATGCTTGTTGTTAGGAGAGTGGCCTAGCGGTTAAGAGCGACCGAACCGCTCTTCAGAGGACCCAGGTTACGATCCCCAGCACCCACATGGCAATCCAGAAACCGTGTGAAACTCACTCCAATTCCGAGGAGAACTTCATTCCCAGGGAAATCGAGACACTCTCTGACCTCCCGTGGCATTGCAACGACATGGGTGCACAACTTGGCATGCAGACAGGACATTTCTACACATACAGAAAATATTAAAAAAAAATTACACCGGTGTGTTAGATGTGAACGTGAGCACAGAGGTGCACATTCTCAATGGCACATGTGTGGGAGTCGGGAGATAACTTCTGGGAGTCAGTTCTCGTTTCTACTGTGTGCTAAAGCACTTCAAGATTGCCCATAAAGAACTAAACGCATAATGATGAGTCGCAGCTGAGCCCATAGTTAGAAACCTTCAACTTCAGCCGGCATGGTGGCGCACGCCTTTAAATCCTAGCACTGGGAGGCAGAGGCAGGCAGATCTTTGGTGAGTGCAAGGCCAGGGCCCCTGGTCTACAGAGTGAGTTCAGGACAGCGGGGGCTACAGGGATACCCTGTCTCAAAAGACAGAAAAAAAAAAAAAAAAAAAAAAAAACTTCAAATTAGGGAAAAGAAAAGTTTAAATTCCAACCTGAACTGGACAGGAGTTGTTTGAGAATAGTCGAGTGGAAGTACCCCAGATAAGGCTCAAGTATTTGAACACTTGGTCCTTGGTTGGTGCTTTGTCTGGGAAGGTCATGGAATCTCTAGGTGTTTGTTGTCTTGCCTGGGGAAGCAATGTAATCTGGGCGCAGGTTTTGAGAGTACACAGTTTCACCTCAGTTCCAGGTTGCTCTCTTTCTCTCTGCTTCATATTTGGGGTTCAAGATGTGACCTTCCTGCTCCTGCCACTTGTTGCTATGCCTCCCCACCATGATGGACTCTTACTCCTCTGGAATCTACACCAAAATAAACTCTTCCTTAGTAAGTTGTCTTTGGTCATGGTGTTACCACAGCAACGGAAAAGTAATTAAAACCCAAGTAACTCCTGTACCCAATTTCTCTGTCTTAGGGTGAATGTATATTACTATGATAAAACATTGGGAAGGAAAAGGTGTTTTAAGTTTTTGCCTTAAATATTAATTATAGTCCACTGTCAATGGATGCCAAGGCAGGAGCTCAAGTAGAGCTCTGGAGGCAGGAACTGAAACAGACCATGAAGGAATGCAGCTTACTAGCCTGCTCAGCTATTTTTATTTATTTGTATTTGTGTGTGTGTAGGCGTGTACTGTCTACGTGTATGTAAGTGTTCCCACTGTGTTGTGCAATGGCCGAAGAGGTCAGAACAACATTCAATTCCCCATTGTTTATCATCAAATAGTGCTGGGGATGGAACCGAGGTCCTCTCGTAAGAACAGCCCAGTGTTCTTAACTGCGAAGCCATCTCTCTAGCCCCTCAGCTACTTTTTTTTTTTTTTTTTTTTGGAGACAGGGTCTCCCATACCCCAGGGTGTCCTGGAAACTCCCATCACTCTTTAGACCAGGCTGGCCTTGAAATTCCACTAGATCCGCGGCCTCGTGCCTCCCAAGTGCTATGATTAAAGGCGTGCGCCATCGCGCCTGGTCTCCCTCAGCTTTTTAAAAATAGCTCAGACTTACCTGCCAAAGGATGGAATTGCCCACAGTAGGCTAGGCCCTTCTATCAAGGAGTAATCAAGAAAATGCCCTGTAGATATGCTCACAGGACAGTCTAATGTAAGAAATTACTCAATTGAAGGTCCTTCTTCTAAATATTTTTATTATTAAGTTTATTTATTTTCTGTAGGTGTATGAATTTACTGTCTGCATGAAGTTTTGTGCACCCGGTCCGGTGGCATGCCGGCGGAGTCAAAGAGGGTTCAGGTTCCCTGGAACTGGGAGTTCATCCTGAATTGGAGTTCGTCTCGGCCGCCAGGTGTGTGCTGGGGATCGAAACCCGGGTCCTTCGGCAAGAGCGGTCGGCGCTCTTACTGCTAGGCCATCATCTCCAGCCCCTGAAGGTGCCGCTTCGTCAAGTGACGTAGTAAGTTTGGTCAAGCTGACAAAAAAAAAAAAAAGAAAAAAAGGGAAAAATCATTCAGCATAGGAAGGGAACGGACTTCCTAAGGTTGTTCCACCAGCCTCATGCATTGCGTGAGCGTAACACACAAATGGAAAAGTATTGTATTAAAAAAAAAATCACCGCGAGAAAAATGTCTCAGTGATTAAGAACACTGTTTGCGCTTGCAGAGGAGAGTAAGTAGTGGGTACTGCATGACATGAGTTGTACTTAAACATACACTCAGAGGCAAGTATACCAATACACATAAAATAGAAAAGAATAAATAAAACGACAAAACAAAAACAAGTAAATTAAGAAAATGTAGGGCTGTAGAGATGGCTCAGCAGTTAAGAGCACCAAATGCTCTTGCAGGGGATTCCAGTTTCGATTCTCAGCACCCACACATGGCAGCTAGGAACTGTCCTTCCACAAAAAAAAAAAAAAAAAAAAAAAAGAGAAGCCGGAATGGTGGCTCAACGCCTTTAATCCTAGCACTGGAGAGGCAGAGGCAGGACAGAATCTTTGTGCGTTCAAGGCCAACCTTGTTTTACAGATTGAGTTTTCCAGGCCTACTAGTGAGACCCGTGCCTCAAAAAAGACAAAGCACAACAAAAAAAACTTCCTTAACTAACTCCAGTTCCAGGAAATCTGATGCCCTCTTCGTGACCTCCAGAGTTTTGACATGACAGAGTGCCACTCACAATCTGCAGGCCAATCACTCACACACATAAAATAAAAATGATAAAATATTTTTAAAAATTAGTCAATTGTCTGCAACATTGGTAAATCTAGACCACCTGGGTTACATGAAACCCTATCTCAAAAAAGCAATTCTCCCATACCCTCACAATTCTAGACAAACCATGCCTAACATTTTTAAATTCCAATATTGTAAATTTTGGTTGATCAGAATCCAAGCCCTTAAAATTCAAAATTATAGTTATGAGCAGGCATGTTTGCACACGCCTAAAGCAGAAGCACACATATCTGTAAGTTTAGGGCCAGTCTGGACTAAAATAGTGAGACTCTATCTGAAAGATGTGTGGTGTGTAGTNTGTGGGTGCTGGGAACAGAACCCGGGTCCTCTGCAAGAACATTCAGTGCTCTTAACCACTGAGCCATCTCTCCAGCCCCTATTTATTTTTTTTTTATGTGTATGAATGTACTGTCTGCATGTAGGTCTGTGCGCCTTGTCGTGCAATGTTGCGGAGGCCAGAAGAGGGCATAGGATTGCCATGGGACTAGAGTCAAAGATGGTTTTCAGCCACCATGTGGGTGCTGGGGATTGAACCCGGGTCCTCTGCAAGAGCAGTCGGAGCTCTTAACCGCTAGGTCATCTCTCCAGCCCCAGAGAATTCTGTTTTTTAAAAATTAAAATTACAAGCCAGGCGTGGTGGTGCACGCCTTTAATCCTAGCACTCAGGAGGCAGAGGCAGAGGTAGGCGGATCTTTGTGAGTTCAAGGCCAGCCTGGTCTCCAGAATGGGTTCCAGGAGAGCTGGGGCTACAGAGAGACCCTGTCTCAAAAAGACAAAAAAAAAAAAATTAATAAATAAAATAAAAATAAATAAATAAATTAAAATTATAGTTACCATGTGTGGTGGTACCCCCCCCTCTTTAATCCCAGCACTAGGGAGGCAGGGGCAGGTGGATTTCATGGAGTTCAAGGCCAGCCGGGTCTACATACATAGTGAGTTCCAGGACAGCCTAGGGCTACAGGGAGACCCTGTCTCAAAAAGACCCAAATTACACAAAGGATTTCTTTTGGGGGATGTACTGTAGATTGAATCTAGCCTCAAACCTGTTAAGCAAACACTCTACCACTGAAGCTATATCTTCATTCCATAAAATTCCACATTTAGAAGGCACAGAAATGTATAGGGACAGATTAATACCAACATCCATACTAAGCTACACAAATTTATCCATAAATGATAATATATCTTAGTTACTGTTGCCAAATGAATACTTGAATCTATCTTGCCAGCAGAGTGAACACTGAGACCGCTTTGAGGTTTAGGCACAGCCAGAGTGAAAATAAGTCCTTCTAGCCCTTATTATATCTAACTTACAAAATAATTACATTGATGCTTTTAACTTAGCATGTATAATATTTTAATGTATTGCTATTTAAAAACTGATACCCACTGTTTGGAAATAACCTTTCAATGCTAATGCTGTGAAGGCGTTTGCTGATTAAGAGCACATTAAGATTCTAAATGATACAGCTGTTTAATATATATTATTAACTAGTATTTGAAGACAAGCACTTTCTTCCAAGTAGCCTTCTGAAAAAAGGGCACTGAATGTAGTTTCCAGTCATATGTTACATTCCTAACTTGTGGTTATTTAAAAACCTTCTGATCAGGAGTTAAGCAGTACTCAAACCACAGGTTCAGTGAAACTGATACCTGTCTCCCACTTTCCCACAACTACTTCTAACCATTTCTCTGCAAAAATTCCTCAGTCTCTCAAAAATTAATACCATCATAGTTTTTGAGGAGGTTCTGCAGTTTTCTTGAGTCTCTGAATGATCACAGCATTCTGCAAATTTGCTTCTTCCAATGTGAGTGTCTCATCCAGCAATTTCAGGAAAGGAAGAGCTGTTGCCAGGGAAAAGGGAGGGCTTCTCTGAGATCCCTGGTATTTCTCAATGAAGTCTTTGATGTGGCTCACTCTATGAGAAATGTTAAATTTCTGGATGATCCTTTTACCATTGGCTAGCCAGATCTGTACATTGGTGATGGGTTCCAAGTTGTTCAGTGAAACAGTAGACATAGCACTTTTATTTTCAACTTCAATAATCTTTGCTTTAGAAACAATTTTTGGTGTAGCACTAAGAAAATCCAAACGACAATGTCAGATACATACAGTGCCATCATTATAAAATTCTTAACACTAGACTTTAGGATATCATAACTACTTCCTCAATAATAACATAAATGTTACATCCACAAACATAAAATGGCTCTAAGAATGTAATGAGCCAGGTGTGGCAGCATGAGCCTTTAATCCCAGCACTCCAAAGGCAGATCTCTATGAGGTTAAAGCCAGCCTGGCTGGTCTACATAGTGAGTTTCAGGACAGCTGGAACTAGGGGGAGACCCTGTCTCAAAAAGACAAAAATAAATAATTTTTTTTTCCCCAGTGTTGAGAATAAAAGAACTTTCCTGTTCAAAAGTTTGCAGACGTGCACTAGCATTAGCAGCAAAGCCCAGTGGTATCAGCTAGGGAGAAAAAATGATTTATACAAATTTGTCTCCAATAGGCACTTTAAATCTAATAAATCTCCCCAAATACCCAGGATTGGTGTTGTCATATGTTAACATTCATTAAGGTACATACAACTTAGAAATCCTCACAAAAATTATTAAGGGACTAAGGATGTATATATATAGCTCAGTTGGTAGAGTGCTTGCCTATTATGCACAAATCCTTGGTTCAATCTCTACCACTCATAAAAGTGGGCATGTGGCACACACTGTAATCTCAGCACTTGATAGGTGGTCACAGGAGGATCAGAACTTCAAAGCAATTCTTGGCTACATACAGAGTTCAGGGGCCACCTTCCAAAAACACAAAACAATATAAAATGTAACAAAAAAAAACCCCTCATTTGGGTGGAGATGTACTCAGCAGTAAGTATTTGCCTAGCATAATATGGCCTGGGGCTGATCCCTAGCACCAGGGAAAAAAAAATTTCTAATATGAGAAATAAATTCTACATGGTTAGAATGACAGAATATTTGTTACGGAAAACAAAGACAATAAACATACTAACCTTCCTAGTCTATGACCCTGTCCCGAGAAGGGCTGGAACAAGGGCTTTGTAGATATACATACTTCATTTTTTTTATCTTCAACTTTAACATCCACCTCCTCTTTATCAAAAATTCCCTGTAATTCTGACGGCAATTCCCTTAGAAAGAGAAGACACAAAATGACAAAGTGCGTCTAGTGTTTCTCCTTCCTCTGAAATAAATTACGTGCCAAGTGAATTGGATGAAACACAGAAATATAGCATATGTATGTATGGGCTGAGGATACAGCTCAACAGGCAGAGTGCTTGCCAGCAGCACCAGGTCCCTGGGTCTGATCTCTTTTAACCACATAAACGAGGCCATCGGTGTGCATGATGTAATAACCCAGCCACTTGGGAGAAAGGAGTAGGTGGGGGAGAGGAATTGCAAGAATCATCTCTGACTATATAGTAAGTTTGAGGCCAGTCTGGATTAAACATTACAGACCCCATCTGATCAAACAGGGACTACCAGTTGTGGTGGCACACGCCTTTAATCCCAGCACTCAGAGGCAGGAAGATCACTAGAAGATTACTAAATGCATGAAATATTTAGTTACATAACACTAAATTCAAAGTTTTACTATTTGTGTGTATATATGTGCTTGGTGATGGGGAGTCTGCTTGTGCCTATGCATGGAGTCTAGAGGAGAGTGTTTGGTGTTTTTCTCTTACTTTCTGCTCTCCTCTTTTGAGGTGGTCTCTCCCTAAACCTAGATGTCAGTTGTTTTCAGCTAACCTGGAAGCCACAAAGCACCAGAAGTCCTCCGGGTCTCTGCTCTCTGGACATACGGGGTTAACAAGAGGCGTCCAGAAGACATACCCAGATTTAATGTAGGTGCGTAGGATTTTGAATTCGGTTTCTTGTGTTGGGCATAGCAAGGTAAGTCATCCCTCTAAAGTTTTACAAATTCAGTGGCTGGAGAGATGGCCTAGTGGTAGTAGCGCCGACCGCTCTTACCAGATGACCCGGGTTCGATCCCCAGCACCCACAATGCCGCTGAGAAAACCGTCTGAAGCTCCAATTTCCAGGAGAACTCCAGTTCCAGGGGAATCTGAGACCCTCTTCTGAAACTCCGAGGCATATGCACGACACAGGTGCCCAGACTTTCATGCAGACAGTACTTCATACACGACAAAATAAATAAAATTAATAAAAAAAGTTTTAAAAAAATGCTTGTTGTTAGGAGAGTGGCCTAGCGGTTAAGAGCGACCGAACCGCTCTTCAGAGGACCCAGGTTACGATCCCCAGCACCCACATGGCAATCCAGAAACCGTGTGAAACTCACTCCAATTCCGAGGAGAACTTCATTCCCAGGGAAATCGAGACACTCTCTGACCTCCCGTGGCATTGCAACGACATGGGTGCACAACTTGGCATGCAGACAGGACATTTCTACACATACAGAAAATATTAAAAAAAAATTACACCGGTGTGTTAGATGTGAACGTGAGCACAGAGGTGCACATTCTCAATGGCACATGTGTGGGAGTCGGGAGATAACTTCTGGGAGTCAGTTCTCGTTTCTACTGTGTGCTAAAGCACTTCAAGATTGCCCATAAAGAACTAAACGCATAATGATGAGTCGCAGCTGAGCCCATAGTTAGAAACCTTCAACTTCAGCCGGCATGGTGGCGCACGCCTTTAAATCCTAGCACTGGGAGGCAGAGGCAGGCAGATCTTTGGTGAGTGCAAGGCCAGGGCCCCTGGTCTACAGAGTGAGTTCAGGACAGCGGGGGCTACAGGGATACCCTGTCTCAAAAGACAGAAAAAAAAAAAAAAAAAAAAAAAAACTTCAAATTAGGGAAAAGAAAAGTTTAAATTCCAACCTGAACTGGACAGGAGTTGTTTGAGAATAGTCGAGTGGAAGTACCCCAGATAAGGCTCAAGTATTTGAACACTTGGTCCTTGGTTGGTGCTTGTCTGGGAGGTCATGGAATCTCTAGGTGTTTGTTGTCCTTGCCTGGGGAAGCAATGTAATCTGGGCGCATGGTTTTGAAGAGTAAACACGTTTCACCTCAGTTCCAGGTTGCTCTCTTTCTCTCTGCTTCATATTTGGGGTTCAAGATGTGACCTTCCTGCTCCTGCCACTTGTTGCTATGCCTCCCCACCATGATGGACTCTTACTCCTCTGGAATCTACACCAAAATAAACTCTTCCTTAGTAAGTTGTCTTTGGTCATGGTGTTACCACAGCAACGGAAAAGTAATTAAAACCCAAGTAACTCCTGGTACCAATTTCTGTCTTAGTTTGATGTATATTACTATGATAAAACATTGGGAAGGAAAAGGTTTTATTTTGCCTTAAATATTAATTATAGTCCACTGTCAATGGATGCCAAGGCAGGAGCTCAAGTAGAGCTCTGGAGGCAGGAACTGAAAAACAGACCATGAAGGAATGCAGCTTACTAGCCTGCTCAGCTATTTTTATTTATTTGTATTTGTGTGTGTGTAGGCGTGTACTGTCTACGTGTATGTAAGTGTTCCCACTGTGTTGTGCAATGGCCGAAGAGGTCAGAACAACATTCAATTCCCCATTGTTTATCAGCACATAGGTGCTGGGGATGGAACCGAGGTCCTCTCGTAAGAACAGCCCAGTGTTCTTAACTGCGAAGCCATCTCTCTAGCCCCTCAGCTACTTTTTTTTTTTTTTTTTTTTGGAGACAGGGTCTCCCATACCCCAGGGTGTCCTGGAAACTCCCATCACTCTTTAGACCAGGCTGGCCTTGAAATTCCACTAGATCCGCGGCCTCGTGCCTCCCAAGTGCTATGATTAAAGGCGTGCGCCATCGCGCCTGGTCTCCCCAAGCTTTTTAAAAATAGCTCATACGTACCTGCCAAAGGATGGAATTGCCCACAGTAGGCTAGGCCCTTCTATCAAGGAGTAATCAAGAAAATGCCCCTGGTAGAAGATGCTCACAGGACAGTCTAATGTAAGAAATTACTCAATTGAAGGTCCTTCTTCTAAATATTTTTATTATTAAGTTTATTTATTTTCTGTAGGTGTATGAATTTACTGTCTGCATGAAGTTTTGTGCACCCGGTCCGGTGGCATGCCGGCGGAGTCAAAGAGGGTTCAGGTTCCCTGGAACTGGGAGTTCATCCTGAATTGGAGTTCGTCTCGGCCGCCAGGTGTGTGCTGGGGATCGAAACCCGGGTCCTTCGGCAAGAGCGGTCGGCGCTCTTACTGCTAGGCCATCATCTCCAGCCCCTGAAGGTGCCGCTTCGTCAAGTGACGTAGTAAGTTTGGTCAAGCTGACAAAAAAAAAAAAAAGAAAAAAAGGGAAAAATCATTCAGCATAGGAAGGGAACGGACTTCCTAAGGTTGTTCCACCAGCCTCATGCATTGCGTGAGCGTAACACACAAATGGAAAAGTATTGTATTAAAAAAAAAATCACCGCGAGAAAAATGTCTCAGTGATTAAGAACACTGTTTGCGCTTGCAGAGGAGAGTAAGTAGTGGGTACTGCATGACATGAGTTGTACTTAAACATACACTCAGAGGCAAGTATACCAATACACATAAAATAGAAAAGAATAAATAAAACGACAAAACAAAAACAAGTAAATTAAGAAAATGTAGGGCTGTAGAGATGGCTCAGCAGTTAAGAGCACCAAATGCTCTTGCAGGGGATTCCAGTTTCGATTCTCAGCACCCACACATGGCAGCTAGGAACTGTCCTTCCACAAAAAAAAAAAAAAAAAAAAAAAAGAGAAGCCGGAATGGTGGCTCAACGCCTTTAATCCTAGCACTGGAGAGGCAGAGGCAGGACAGAATCTTTGTGCGTTCAAGGCCAACCTTGTTTTACAGATTGAGTTTTCCAGGCCTACTAGTGAGACCCGTGCCTCAAAAAAGACAAAGCACAACAAAAAAAACTTCCTTAACTAACTCCAGTTCCAGGAAATCTGATGCCCTCTTCGTGACCTCCAGAGTTTTGACATGACAGAGTGCCACTCACAATCTGCAGGCCAATCACTCACACACATAAAATAAAAATGATAAAATATTTTTAAAAATTAGTCAATTGTCTGCAACATTGGTAAATCTAGACCACCTGGGTTACATGAAACCCTATCTCAAAAAAGCAATTCTCCCATACCCTCACAATTCTAGACAAACCATGCCTAACATTTTTAAATTCCAATATTGTAAATTTTGGTTGATCAGAATCCAAGCCCTTAAAATTCAAAATTATAGTTATGAGCAGGCATGTTTGCACACGCCTAAAGCAGAAGCACACATATCTGTAAGTTTAGGGCCAGTCTGGACTAAAATAGTGAGACTCTATCTGAAAGATGTGTGGTGTGTAGTNACATATATATGTATATATATATGATGTTGGATACTGGGACAAAAATTACTGTGATGTGGCTATAAAAACATGTTGTTGAGAGGGTGTTGGTGGGGATTATGTCCAGGACCTCATGCATGCTAAACATGTGCTTTACCATCAAGTCACACCTGCCCTACTGCAGGAATGCAGTGATTCAGTAGAGCTGTGTCCCGGTCACTTTTCTTCATTTCTAAGTATGCTTGTTTAAATCCAAATTCTATACTCAGCTCCCTCAGTGTAGTGCGACCAGCCAGCTTTCACCGAGCATAACAGTGGAAATTGTGGGGGTAAAGTCTGTGCAGAATAGTCACTTCTGTTGCATTAAACTTTGGGTAGGTGGCAGAGATGCTTTGAGACCCTAAATTTATTATAAATCTGACCTATGAACAGGCGATAGTGAAAACTCTAAGACTTTCCCAAGGGAAATACATATTTGTAAATAATTACATGTGTGTGGTTTTTTTTTTTTTCTTTTTAGTTTTATCCTTTTTTGTGGTTTTTTGAGACAGGATCTCCCTTTTAGTACCAGGTGTCCTGAGCTCGCTCTGTAGACCAGGCTGGCCTACCTCTGCCTCCCAAGTGCTGGGATTAAAGGCATTCACCACCACGCCTGGCATAAATAACTATGTATACAGGCCATTAAAATTGCTTTCAGTTAACATTAAAAATTGTGTATAAGCCATTGGTATCTGAAAATCTCATAAGAATATGTAAGACACTGGGTGTGGTGGTGCACACCTTTAATCCCAGCACCTGGGAGGCAGAGGCAGGCAGATCTCTATGTGTTCAAGGCCAGAGTGGTCTACAAAGCGAGTTCCAGGCTAGTGGGGGCTACAGAGAGACCCTGTCTCAAAAATACCAAACAAAAAGAATATGTAAGACATAGCCAACATACTTTTAATATTAGCCCAAGACTGTTTGGCTACTGCTGAATATTGAGATTCCTTTATTTCTCTTTTCCCTTTTCTTTGGATTTCCCTTCTTTCTTTCATTATCTCCATAATCACTAATTTATTATCATTCATCCATTTATATACCTACCCACACATCTATCCAGGTAGGTGCCTATCCAGGCATTCTTCCATCCATCCATCCATCCATCCATCCATCCTTCTATCCTTCCACCCTCCATCCATCCTTCCATCCATCCATCCATCCTTCCATCCTTCCACCCTCCATCCATCCTTTCATCCATCCATCCATCCATCCTTCCATCCTTCCATCCATCCATCCGTCCATCCATCCATCCATCCATCCTTCCATCCATCCTTCCATCCATCCATCCATCCTTCCATCCATCCATCCATCCTTCCATCATCCATCCATCCATCCTTCCATCCATCCATCCATCCATCCTTCCATTCATCCATCCATCCATCCTTCCATCTATCCATCCATCCTTCCATCCATCCATCCATCCATCCATCCTTCCGTCCGTCTGTCCATCCATCCATCCATCTTTCCATCCATCCATCCATCCATCCATCC